>JBBPDF010344706.1:0-14846 GCA_037974715.1 Lomanotus vermiformis | reverse complement strand
ATAATAATAAAAGTCCATCTTTGAAAACAGCCGCATCACTAGCTGACAATCATTCAGATGAACCACAGAGCTCAGATTTGGTAAGTTTACGTATTTTCTAAGATGATCCACTGTCACACTTCTAAGGCCATCTCTAAAATATTTTGTTGATTTAATTTGAAATGAAAATCTATCTATACAGCTTCAAATGAAAAAGTAAGCATATGACCCGATCATTTTGTGATTCTTAAATACTGGATATACAGATTTCTCAAGAATCATGAACTATCAGTGTGATTGTTGTTGTAATTATTATTATTATTATTATTATTATTATTATTAAGTACGACACATTCAAGAACAGGGCCCATTATACAAGATTTTGATATGGTGTTGTAGGATTTTGATTTATCTTTTTAGTTTGATAAAGTGATCTGTAAAAATAATTTTGTGTTTCAAATCCTAAGCTAGGAAGCATTCATATTTGCCATTTCTGTCTCCTTAGAATGCTGATATTTTTCGAAGTATTTCAAATTAGCTATGTGAGAAAAACAAGGAGTGACTCCATCTCTGTCTGTTCTGAACTAATTGTAATCTTTCCTCATTAGGATGTCCAACTGACCCACCGAGAGCCTGAGGAACCAGTTCACCAACCTGTTGACGTGACCAGTCTCAAAGCTCGTCTGGAGAGAATCAAGAAAATGGCTAATAGTTGAGGATATATTCATAGTCATGGTTGTTTTGGCCTTTCTTTTTTTTTTTTTTTTTTCTTTCTTATTGAATGTTCCATCAGTACCACAACCCTTGTTCCATAATGTGACTTTTTTCTGGGTTGTTTTTTTTTTTTCCCATCTTCTTCATTTTTCTGTTTGTGTGTGTGTGTATGTGTGTGTTTTCTCTGAAATTCCTAGACATCTTTTGCACATGTGAATACGAGCATGCTGTATAATCTTTGAATATGGAAGCAAGTATTTAAAGAAACATTAAGCTGTCAGTTTACTATGCATCTCTGACCATGTTTTCAAGTACATGATTCAACTCTATTCTCTTTTGATCAGGTTGAGGAACAATAAAATCATTTTGTTTTTCCTTCATTTTTACAAATAAGAAAACCATACAACAAGCTTTTGTCGCATTATCCACCCCAAGGAATGCATTTAATCATCAAGTTATCTTTTTTTTTTTAATGGAAAGTCAGCGGCAAAATAGGCCGTTGTTAGATCCCGTCCCTGTTGATTGGCCAAAAGGTAGAGGGTTAATAAAGGGCTTTGTAAATGTCATTTCAGCCTAAAACTGTTTTGATCTCTGTCAAAATTGCAGGCATCCCATATAAAATGTTTCATTTCCTACTTGTATATTTTTGTCTATGTATGTTCTTTAACGAAAGTCTGTTCTCTGCCACTACCATAATGTGGAAATTGACCAACTGATTTAACCAACAACCCATTTAGTACATTTTCATTTTTTGGTCAATCTATAGCAGTCGACCCCATCTATGGAGACTGAAAAGAGAGTTTGGACATTTAATGACATGAGAAAATGACTTATGATGCTTGAATTTCGGACTATATATATATATGTTGTCACTGGAAATAGATGTAGGCCTAGGCATAAAGTTCAAAGTGAAAGGCGATCTTAAGGATAGATACTCAGGCCTCACTGTGCTTTAAATTGTGTTTGATTTTTTTTTGTTCATTCATTCCCTTAGTGGCCACTTGTCAAGACTTATTTCAAGACTGTTTTTTGTGTATCTCAAGAAAGTGAGAGTAAGAGAATTTCACCCAACATATATCGATATTAGATCTAGTTCAAAAACTGGATTCTAGATCTAGAGTAGTCCACCGTGCGTTCACCTAGATTGATTTACAAAATAGATCTAGATCTATGTTTAGATCTAGATGTGAAAATGCCAGAGGATTGCATAAATGACCATAATGCCAATGTGCGGGCCATTTAAATTACAATTTAAGACATAGGAACATCATTTTTGACAGTTATATTTTCAATTTTTTCGAGGGCCATTTACAGATCTGTTATAAGGTTATGAGATATGATCAGTCTTAGTGTTTGTATTGCGACTGTTTGGGCAATTCATGAAAAAGCATTATATTCCTTGTTATATTTTTCAATATATAATGATCTATCCTTTTTCAAATATCATTAATTTTTGTAGAGTCTTACTTCCAGTTGTAGTTTCAAAAACATCATTCATATAGGTAAATATGTGGTTATTTTCCAATATATATGTCTTACAAAAAATTCTGTATTTTTACTCTGTGGCCTTTACTTGCTCGTGGCTGTGGTGGTAGTGTAGTGGTAAAGAATTTCATGACTTGTCAGTTTTGTGTTGTTTAGTTTATTTTAGACGGACCAATAACAAAGTACCAATAACTTTCTTATTCTTATTTTATGGCATCACCAATGAAAGATCTTAGGTACTGTTGGCCCATACATTAATTTTATGGCAATTTATGACTACACATTTCAAATTTTCCTCGTCCCAACTAGTTCTTGGCCTTTGCCAAAACTTGCATTTATATAATGTAACCTCATTAATTTATAAATATTTTTGACTGTCAAGCATTGACTAGCTGTAGGTAGTGAAAGTAACTTGTTGATATTTTTTTTGCCTTTTTGTTAATATTTAGAAACGTAAATGTCTTGCTGGAATAAGACTTATAAGTATAATTGTATAAATTGAAGGTAACTGACTTCTGTGTATCTCTCATGTTTTAAGTCGAGAGAACAGCTCTAGGAGCAAGGACAATAAAGTAACTAAGTAGGGTTAGTATGTCTAACATGATGGTGGGGGCTGTCTCACTCACTGGCTATTAGACACGTTTTTATTTACTTCTCGTCATAACCATAATATATTTGATATTTATACAATTGTTTAAAGCAATTTACTGATTATTGATAATTTTGATTTTCCTTTTCAGGAAAGATAAAAAAAAGAACAACATGGTATTTTAATTTAAAAGTAATTGTGTTCCGGTTTTATGCTGCCAAAACTGTATTTTATGACAGTTCAATGATTCATTTCACTGATAGTCCTGTCATGTTATCCATAATATTTTAATCCTTTGCTAATTTACTGCTGCAAATGTTTAAGTTTCACATGTCATGCTGAGAGCCAAATGAAGGTGTGAGTCCTTGTTGTGCTTTGTCCTAAGGGGGCAATGCTCTGGTATGAAATTCAAATGAGCGAGAGAAAATTAGGACCAGTTGATGCTAAGCTTTTAAAATTAATGTTGATAATTTTTAATGCTTTGAATCTTACAGTGAATCTCCATCAAGTAGACATGTTTTTCCATAATTGTCTAGCAAGGACCCTGTCTTCCCCCATATATGTGTACATACTTCAAAACTTTGCCTAACACAGTCGCTGTGTGCTGGATAGTGTGGTGGTAGTACATGTAATAGTATGCCCCCTACTACCTGCACTAAGCTGTACGTCTTTATTTCAAATTCCCTCCCTGCAGTTCATTCTATCCATTTGTGTCCCTGATGTACATAGTGTATTACAAATTCTTCAACTAACTCCCTATCTGCTGCTTGTTCATACAGGATCACACATGATGTATTATGACTTTGACTACTTTCACAACGATGTTTATAGTTTTGGTGAGACTATCACTGCAGAATAAATAAATGTCTAATGGGAATACTGTACATACACTGTAGTATGTATGATACACTCAGTAGTTTGCATTGTTTTGGGTTTGTTTGGGGGTTTTGTTATTGTTTTGTTTTGTTTGTTTTAGTTTTTGTTGTTTGTCTTTTTTTTCATTTATTTTTGTGTAATCAATCCCCAAAAGGAAATCATGCAGCCAGTGTTGGCACACTTTTGAGTTGTATACAAATACAAATTCTCAGGATTTCTTAACTTTTATGTTTTTGTTTTTTCCACTGGCAATGAGCCAATATTTGTATATATATGTTATATATATATATTCTAAGTCCTCAAAAGGAACTGGGTTCAAGGGGCTGGCTTTTGTGTATGTTTGAATCCCATAAGTGTGCTCACATCATTAATATTCCGGTTCTTGTGGTCTTTTACTTTTACTAATTCTGTTTTAGAAGTTCTATCAATAGTAGCAGTACGTCTTCTCATTTTTTCGTATAGTCCTTCTTATCTCTATTACTCATGGTTCCCTTGTCTGTAAATAATAATAATAATGGGTAGTATAAATATTCCACTCATATTGAGGAATATGTATAAGAAATGTTGTTTTGGTAATGTGGAACAGGTGTGTCAAATGAATACATGTATATATACCGAGTATGATTTTGTTATTTCCCCTAATCAGATGATATTTGTATATATATATATTCAATGTCCTCAAAAGGAATTGGGTTGAAGGGTTCTGGGATTGTTTTCGTTTGTTTGAATCCCCTAAGTGTGCTTACATTAAAACTGGAATTTATACTTAATACTGTACTAATTCTCTTTCAGAAATCCTTTCAGTGATGTGTTATTGTCTTCTTGTCTTTTCCATTTAGTACCCTTCATCTCTCTTTTTTTGTACATTTGTCTTGGTTCTCTCATCTGCATATAATTTTTTTTTTTTCATTTCCCGTCATCTCTCTCTCTCTTTGTACAATTGTCTTGGTTCTCTCATCTGCAAATTTTTTATATTTTTTTATTTAGTTCCCTTCATCTTTCTTGTTTTATACATTTGTCTTGGTTCTCTCCTGTGCAAATATTTTTTTTTCTTATTCTCGTTGTCTCTCTTATTTTGTACATTTGTTATGGTTCTCTCATCTGCAAATATTATTTTTCTATTTAGTTCCCCTCGTCTCTCTTATTTTGTACATTTGTTATAGTTCTCTCATCTGCAAATATCAATAATAATAATAATAATAATGGGTATGGATATCCAGCTCACATTCAGACCAGTGTCATTTTATTAAGCTTGGGCGTGTGTGTCAAATAAATATAACAAGTATGGTTTTATTTCCTCTCACCGGTTGTATCTGTCAGCCTAAGTAATATAACCGGATGTGAAGCTTAGAGCATAGGATGATATTGTTTATTATAATTAATATTAAGCAAAGAAGCTTAGGATGTCTTGAAGTATAATATTTTGCCTATTGCTTTTGTTCTACTTTATTTCCAATGGAAAATAAAACAAAGCCAAAAATCATGATTATTTTTTTCTCCCCATACTGACAACTTTTTGTTTGTGTTTGATGCCATTTGTGTGTAGTTACAGTCCAGTCCATTTAATTAAGGCTTGAGATATCTTCAAACTGTAGGGCACTGTTTCCATCCAATTATTTCTATACAAATGCTTTCACTTTCAGTCAGTCTATTCATATATTTTGTAAGAATATGTCCAGGTCTAACATTGGACTAGGCCTACATGTTTTTTAGCACATTGCACACTTGCAGCAAAGGCATCATAATATTCATAATCTCCATCCCCTCAGGCGTTCAACTTCCACATTGGCTGTTTTCCTAGGAGAGCCTCGACTCTCAACTGGCTGTTTAATGTTGTTGCTAAAGATTCCATTTCCCTTCACCCTTGTGTACCAGTGTATATGTGGGTTATGCGGTCTAATGGTTAGACGCTCGGCTCATAATCGAAAGGTTGTTGGTTCGAGTCACGCTGTGGGCCCTTGGGAAAGGTTTTCCAGATATACCCTATTTTCCTCACCCTACTCAGGTGTAATGAGTACCTGGCCTAAAAGGAGTGCTGCTTCTGCCCGAAATACACATGTAATACAATGACATCAGTAATAAGTACACTCAGAAAAGACCTGAAGAAAATATATCATAAAGTCGCACTCAAGTTAAAGACAGCTAAGGACCTAGAAAAATTGCGACACAGCTGTAAATAGGATGGAATGGAAAGACATCACAAGACAAATATACGAAGCAGCCCAGGTGGAATATTTGGACAACTATTCAACGCAAGGGCTTTAAATCAATGTATTGTGCCTAACTGGCAGCATGTTCTGTCTGATGTGTTCTGTATTGCTGTTGACTAGGGACCCCTTGTAAATTGTAAAGTGATTTGAGCACATTCAGTGGATATTGCACAATATAAAATCTTATATTATCCATTAGCTGGCAGTAAAAGTTCATGTGAGCCCAGGAGTAGTTTGCTATTTTCCTTTACAGAAGACTTCTTAAAATAATGAACATTGATCAGCGTAATATATTGGTGAATTTTTATCAATTGGTCTGATGATAATCTATCATTCCAAAGAAAATTCATGTCATGATGATTTTTTGTTCCTTTTTTGTTTTTTTAAATAGTTTACAACACCAATCTCTTCTTCCACCTTTCTCCACCTGGGCTCAAGTGGTATAAAGAAATTTGTACGATGCCCTTGAACTTTTTGCTCTCTCAATCCACTTTCTGTGGTGCGAGTACATAATCATTCAAATTCAACGATTCTTAAGGATATTTACATACACCGCAAGACATTAAGGGTTGTCAGAGCAGTATTGAAACAATACAATGAGGAAATTTAGAGACAAGGCAAGCCAAAATTATTTTTATCCATTCAAGGTTTTATTGTAATTTCCAAAAAATGCGTTTCATGGCGATAATGGTCTGAAATTAAAATCATCTTAACTTTTCTATTGTGCATCAGAGTTATTTCACTTTATCACTTTACCCTGTCTACGACTAAGCCAAAACAAGAAGTCGAGATCTACATTCACAACAATGAAGAAATTGCCTGATACTTACATAAAAAGAAAAAAAAAAAATACAAATAGTTTTGTACTTTCAACTTTCATTTTAGTTTTAGAAACAACAAAACCAGTCAATACATTGACCCGAAAGTGAAAGTTTTGAGTCGTACAGGGTTTTCAGTTTTACTAGTTTTAACCAACAAAATGAAATGGTCCTCTCAATATCTTTGAAGTTTGTTTGACTGAAAGGTAATTAAAATTTTCAGTAAAATGTGGCACTACTGTTAAGAGAAGATGATTATATTTTTATATTATATTGAACTTAAAGGGTTATACAGGGGGTAAATATTAGCTGTAGAAAAAGGATGTATCTATATTATGGCTTTATCAGAACAGTAACACTACCTTTGCTGCCAGATTTGCAATAATTGCTTATTCATTCTTCTTTCTTTTTTTTCTTTTTCCGTTCTATGGTAAGCAATTTCGTATCACAATATATCACTAAAACATTTCTATAAGAATGGCTATGACCTGTTCACTATTATCTCACTGGGAACTCAGCTTACTGAATGACGCCAATTTGAAATTCACAAATGAATGGATGTGGTCAAATATTTAATATTTAATACAAATTGTACAGGATTTTCATTTCATACATAAATAGAGATACACATACCGCCAATACAGTTTTCAGGCACAACACACACTCCTTTCCTTTGCATGTAATACATTCATTCTTTATATTATATACAAAAATTATCCATCCAAAATCTGCACCTGAACTCAACACACCATTTCAATCTGAAAAGAAATCATGCACTGCCCTTTCTTCACTGCCAATTTTCACGCCATCATCGATGGGCCTGGTTTTTTGCTTTCCAATTTCACTCCTGCACCTGTAAAGCCAGAGGCACCCTAAGAAGCAAAAACAAAAAACAAAGGAAAGTTACAGAAATGGGAATGCTTGGAAATAAAATTTGTCAACTTGAACAACATACGTCCATTTGAACAATAAAGTTGGTGATATTGATATTTATAAAATTGTTTAGAGCAATTTACTGATTATTGATAATTTTGAGATGCGGTACTGATAGTCAGTATATATAGATATACTATATAATTAGAGATATATTATATAATAATATATGAGATGCTCAACTCTCCTTGCATGAATTTAAATAGTGTGCCAAAGATTGGGAGGAGGAGGGAGGGAGGGAGGAATAATAGGATTACTTCAGTATGGTTTAGTCACCCATTGAAGAATTAAAGGGTGAATGTAAGGTGTAATTACAATTATAGATTTCCACTTGTCTTGTGGTTTTTCCAAGCCCATCTCATCTCCTCACAAAAAAACAAACAAACAAAAAACGCAAACCACCCACATTTGATTGATTTTGCACATGGCGAATGTCCAAATTAGACCCAAAGATTTGTGGGTTTGAATGTCATTTAGGGTGATGCTGGGTAGTTTTGATATATAAATACTGATATTGAGAATATATGGACGGTGGAGACATTTATAGCTTAAGAAGAAGTTCATCTCAGCAGCCGAAATGAAATATGTAAGAAGAGTGGTAGGAAAAACTAAAAGAGACAGAATCATGAGAATCAGAAATACAATTATAAGAGACTAAACTTATGTAAATTATGTAAATACTAGAATAGACATTAATCAGGTTAGATGGTTTGGACATGTCAACAGAATGAATGATGAGAGAAAAGCTAAATCAGTATACAATGCTAAAACTCAAAGCAAGAGACAAAAAGGTAGACACAGTAGAAAAAGGGAGGAAGATAATATAAAAGAGGCTCTAAAGACTAGAAATTTATCCCTCATAGAAGGAAACAGAAAATGTCAGGACAGGGAAGGCTGGAGAAAGATGATTTCCGGAATTTAAACACCATATACCGAAAGGTAAAAGTAAAATGGTATATTGACAAAGAGAGAAAGAAATTTCTTCATCTCCTTGCATAAGGTGACAACCTACCCTCTGGAGTTGGATAATGTCTTTGTCCTGCAATGCTTTGCCACACACAGGATCTATCATGTCTTTTTTGATGATTTTCTCAATGCAGTCCATTGTCACCACGGCGCCCCTGGGAATAAATTGAAAAATGTCAAAGGTCATCAATGTTTAAACACTAAAATGTCAAAAGTCATTAATGTTTAAACACTAAAATGTCAAAGGTCATTAATGTTTAAACACTAAATGTCAAAAGTCATCAATGTTTAAACACTAAATGTCAAAAGTTATCAATGTTTAAACACTAAAATGTCAAAAGTCATCAATGTTTAAACACTAAAATGTCAAAAGTCATCAATATTTAAACACTAAAATGTCAAAGGTCATTAATGTTTGAACACTAAAATGTCAAAAGTCATTAATGTTTAAACACTAAAATGTCAAATGTCATCAATGTTCAAACACTAAATTTAGTCATACATTCTCTGTGACGAATAGGAAATCATCACTTTTATAAACAGTGGAACCCATGAAGTCAATTTGCTTTTTTAAGTCAAGTCTCAGTCAAAGTCAACTGCTGTCATCAGACCTATTTTTTTCCCTTTCTGTTTCAGTGTATTTCAATTTGTTTATTATCGTAACTAGCATCAATAACGTATTACTCTTAAAGTTTATTGGTTGGCTGGCAGAATTATTCAGACTTGTTAGAAAGATACACAAACGTTGGGGAAAGAGAGGAGATGAGATTTAAGATATACTTACACTTACTTCGCGTCAAGAGCCTATACTTGTATGGGGTTAGACGCTCTATAAAAGCCATTTATTACATCATGTGTGCATAATTCTATCATCATTACATTGCGATATTAATATAAGTGACTTTAACAGTCATCTGTTGACTCCTTCCAGCTGTCCCTCATGTGGACATGAACTGGATTCTACTCTCTGCTGTCCCTAATGACTTTATAGACCATTGCCTCCCCATCCTCCTTTCGTATTGAATTTGCAGAATCTACCAATGCAAATTGTGAACATTTCCCCTTAACTCCAATAGGCTTTCCAATGGTAACTGACAATGGATATTACTTGATAAAATAAACATTATATGTGTACATATTGCAGCAAAATTTTTCCTACATCCTCTAAAAACATCTAATTAGTAATGTTAACCTTACTTAAAAGTAACATTTTCTTTAAAAAAAATCACAAACTACTTACGAATGCCTTAGTACTGCACACGGAACAGAGTTGCCCAAAACATCATTTGTCACTGCACAAACATAACGATTCTGGAAAAAAAAATTATGACGTTTTAGAAAGAAAGGGTACTAGGGAAAACAAATACAGCGACATATGGAAGATCAAATCCAAATTGATCGATTTACTAAATAGGGACTAATGATTTTAAAAAAATTTGTTTATTATGTTATTGTACTCAATGCTGAGCCTAATTCAACCTTGATGTGTTGTCCGCATGAAATCCCAAACCACATTGATATCCCTCAGGCCTCAGGAGGCTCCTCAAGTAACTCCACTTATATTATATGATCAGCGAGATGAATTTCATGTCTGACAGAAATAAGAGTACTGCTGCCAAAAGCTTTATGTCGGATTATATGTTTTGATCCCTTAAAATGCACACAACATAAGACTTTGATTTTTAGACATGCAAGTGGCACTCACCGTCTTTGATATGACAGATGTCTTTGAGTCCCGATCATTTATAGGTGTGAATTTAACAGTGATGAGATCCTTGAATTTCAGGGGTTTCCCACTCATGGGACAACGCACTTTTTCATCCTGTATTTGGTGATATAAAATATCTCAATATTATAAACTGTGCAGCATATTAAACAATTTTAACAAGGCACTCAACTAGAAAGCACAATTTTAGACTTCGTGAATCTTGATTATACCCATTGAGTCCATGTCAATGTTGGAACTTTATCAATTATGTCTTTGTTTTTTCAATAATTTATTGTAAGATGATAAAATAAAAAAGATATTTTATAGTGAAGTATTTTAAACAGAATCTTAAATATATAACATTAACATGTAAATACTAGCTTTTCATGATGCACTGACGAGAATACACAGTTGCCTGAGTCTGTCAGCTTCTATGTAGAAGAAGAAGCAGTAACAAAGGGATATACACGTACCGGTACTAAAAATGACACAGAGATATAATGAAAAACTACTTCCCGGTTTCTTAAGGTGTGTGGCAGAGGCCTGAGGTGTCAGCGCTGGGATCCAAAAGCTTGGTAAACTTTTTTCTCGTCCGTGCTCCACGTTGGATAGACTTGCTGCCTTGCCACTATCTTCTGCTGCCTTATTAGCCTCTGGGTTTTTTTTTTTTTTTTTTGGCATAACAAAAGAATATTGGTGAAAGGTGTTCTTCACACTTCATTAGAATACTAGAGAATCACTTTGTGAAAAGAATAAAGAAATTCAGTGTTTATTGCATATATATAAGAAGAGATATCAATGGAACTAATTATGATATTGTAAAATATCATCAATAACTTCTCTCCTTTCTCCAAGGTCTTGAAAATCTTATCATCTTAAGCCAAGAATCAACAGAACCATAAACAAATCACTTAAACATAAATAGCTAAATCTTAGGAATACATAACAACCAAAACATCTATGTGAGCCAATCGTTAGTCTGTTTTAGAAAATTATTGATCATGAAAAACAAAGGAAAAAAAATAAGATACAGGGTTTTACGCTGCTTCCTCTATGGCAACATGCAAAACTAAGATAAATAAGTGCAAATTAACAAAATAAGCAAAAACAGACAAAATTTACCATATTTCTGGGTTATTGGATTAGACTCTTGTTGTTGAAATTTCAGTTTACGAGATTCTTCTTCAGCCTTCCCAAGTTCCTCTGCCTCTTTCTGTTGTATGAAAATTCACAAGAATAATAAATAACACTATTTGAAACGAAAAAAGAAACAGAGAATAAATTTATTAATTTACAAGGTAAAAAAAAAAGTCATGGAAATGAGTATTTTCAAGATTTGAAATGCAAAATGACATTTATATGCTACATTTATTGGTCAATGAAACTGTGTCTTTTCAACTGCGCTTTTGATTTTCAGGTGATTTTTACAATAAATAAATTTATAATAAATGGTTCTTTTCTTTTCTTTAAAAAATGTGTACGATATTCTTTAAGTCAGCATAATTACTAAAATGCAACGCCCGAAAATGGAAGAAGTTTTGTATTTTTTTTTTTATTGCAAAAACATTTATCATAAGTTATAATTTGACTTCCTTTTATGGAAAGAGGACAACTAAAGATTCAACAGTCACTGGAATGGGGAGACATGTAAGAAATACAAAAATATAGTTATAAATAATTTCAAAGGAACTTCCATCTTGAGAGACTTGAAAGATATGTGAAATAAATGAAAATGTTGTTTGGAGTTAAAAACCAAAAAATATGTGGACTCCCAGCTGAAGTGTATTGACCAGAGCAAAAATTGTAGCGAATTTTAACCAGAGGTCAGTTCCCCATCACTAAATGAATCATCCAGGTCACTGAAATTGCTTTTATCTTCCATTTTGGGGTGTTCTTAATAATAATAAAAAAAATATATGAGGTTGGTGTTCCCACGTGTGGAACGTAAAAAAGAGAGATCATGGCAAGGCCTATATGCGGGTCACTTTCGAAGTCAATTTCTACATAAAATATACAACAATAAACATAACTCTGGATGCGAAAATATTGCTACTTACATCTACTCCACATCAAACAAATTTGTTCGAATAATTCCAATTGGCAGACTTAAGAGTGTTCATATAGTACTTCACTTATTTTCCAATCCATATTTCATATGTCAAGGCACTGATCATTAAAATAGTTTTTAAAAGTTGTACAAGTGTTTTATTACTATTACATCCTCATGAAAATCACTTACATTCAATTTCGATTTTTGTTTTTCATATTCCTTCATTTTTCTAGAAATGTCCTTCTTTTGATGGAGTATGTTTTTCAAGATAGCTTCTTTATCATATAGATGACCATCTTCTCTGCATACACACACAAGAAAAAAAAAGAAAGAAAAAAAAAGATGAGGTTGCTTATTATAACAAGATACCATTTTCTTTTCCAAATAAACATGCCTTTGAGTTTTAACAGCCTTTCTCTACAAGACTAAAAGATTAATGAAAGAAATAAGCTTTGCAAACTGACAATAAAGAATGCTAATGTTGTTGTTTTTTTTTTTACTATTATTTTGAATGCGTAACAGATCCTGCACAAATAAATAAATAAATGAATAAATAAATAAATAAATAAATAAGAAATAAATAGAAACATAAATAAATTATATAAAATAGATATAAAATTTAAATAGAACTTTTCCCAAAAGAAAAAAAATGTTTTAAACAAACATCATGTCATTGAATTTCTATTTCTAATGTTTATAATTCATGTTTAAAGTTAACACTATAAATATAGGCCATGTAAAACATATATTTAATTTATGTAGAGTATGTGGGGATGCTCATGTTTGTGTTAATAATCATATTTTCTCTCCTTTTAACTTCTTTGTACAATTTATTTAGAGTACTGAATACTTGTAATTTATCTTGCTTGTAAAGTACCTTTATCAAAAAGGAAAAGAGTGCTTCTGAAATGTTCATTATTATTATTATCATCATCATTATTATTATTATTATTATTATTATTATTATTATTATTATTATTATTATTATTATTATTATTTACAATGCATAATATATATATAATTATTCAGAATTTTTTGAAACAAAATCCAGTCATTTCATTCAAAAAGATTTGATAATAAACTCTTGATCTATGAAGTAAAAAAACAAGTATGGATGGACCAGACCATTCAAAAGGAAAACATTTTTCAAGTAAAATTTCAAGTACAATCTTTTTACTTACGTTACAACTGGGTCTTTACAAGGCTGAAGTGTTAAAGAGCAGCAATCAAATTCCTGAAAATGAAATAATAAAAGGGAATTCATTCATCTTTCTAAAGTAAATATTAGAGAAATTGGTATGTGATCAATAATGTTCTAAGACAAGAGATTGTCTGAAAGAGGTGGTTTATGAGTAGAGCTCGATTCTTGTGGAAGTTGAGAAATTCCAATGTTTGTTCAATATATGATAGAACTGTTACAATTACAATGTATAATTGAAGTAAATATATATTTATTTTTCTCTAATGAACACATTTAAAATATAATAATAACGAAATTTTAAAAAATGAAATAGTGACCAGAGAAATGACTATTGCATACCTGGTTGTTCCACTTTTACTCTACTACACTACACAGAGTAATTTTTTTCCATACAAGAAGTGACAAGGAATACTCATGAGTTCAAAAGAGTTTGTTTGTCAGCTATTTTGAAGACTATGATAAAGCCTCATAAATAAGTCATTTAATGTATATATATGCTCAGTATATGGTACCAGTGGCTTACCTACGGATAGAATAGAACAGTAAAGTCCAGTTCAGTACAGTGAGTGTAGTACAGCACAGTGTATGTATTATGTATAGATCTAGAGGTAGCCTATAGTAGGGTGTGGACAAGTGTGGTGAAGAAATGCTTTTAGAGAATCTTTAACTGACTGACCTTAACGGCATCTTTTCCAAATCGCAATGCTTGACTGCCATAACCAGAGTCTTTAGTGTCTTTCTGCCGTTCATGATATGTGTAAACGGTTCCTGCTGTACAGTTTCTGCCGTGGCGTGTCATTTTATGTATTAAGGTGTATGGATCTAGATCTAGACAATACAATAGTAATAGATCTGGTCAACCAAACCATAAGAGTAGGCAAAGGCTCTTCTGGATAGACTAATATATATCTCCCAATGAAAAGAACATTTTTTATATTGAAGAATAGAAAAGGCAACGCAGTGTCGCGATGCGCATTTTTGTACCAATGAGCCATGGAGCAAAACTACCCAATCAGCGTTAGGCCTACTTTTATTCTATACATGTCGTATTATATGTATACAATATAAAAAGCAATAAATGCGTATCAAATTATGCATTTATATCATGGATACATGATTTATATTAGCACGGAAACCTCACGAATAGGTTCAATACAGAATGGCACACATAGTCAAATACATGATTTATATTAGCACGGAAACCTCACGAATAGGTACAATACATAATGGCACACATAGTCAAAACTCACACATTATGGAATACAAGACGCATTACTAGATTGGACCAAAGCATTCCTTATAGGTAGAACTCAAAAA
>JBBPDF010343598.1:0-11249 GCA_037974715.1 Lomanotus vermiformis | reverse complement strand
ATGATGATAATAATAATAATAATAATAATAACAACAACAATAATAAAAAAAATAATAGCAAATAAACACTTATAATAAACAAAGCAAGCTCATGTTTAATATCATGCATAATGTTCAGCTTAAAAACAATATACAAGCTTTGATCCACATAAAATGGGACCCCCAGAAAGGAAAAGATTTCTCCACACAAACATCTATTCACAAAAGAACTGCTTAGTTCTTTTACCAATTCAGGATGACAATGTAAGAGTTCTTCCTTCATAAACTTCATTGGAGATAGCTCTGCCCCATTCATACTTTAGCAAATGAACACTGGCCATTAAAGCTCTGTGTCAAAGATCATTCCATTATCCGAAGATTGCTTTAATTTTAAGTGATAGCTGAAAATTCAATTTCTTTAATCCGGAGAATTTGAAGGCCATTTTGTCCAGACCAGTCAATGTTAAGTTAAGGGAAGAAAGAGCATTTTCAGCCATATGATGAAGCTACTGATTCTACTGATCATGACATAGAAAGGTAAAGATCATTCATCATAAAGATTTTCGTTACAAATTGATTTTAGATCAGCTTGAGTTATTTTTAAGAGAAAGCTCACTTTTCTTTATTTTTATGTAAAAAACTTCAAACTCACAACCAGTAAGATAGGAGGTTTGCCTAGTGAACTAGCTTACCCCTCCTCTACCACAACCACAGCTCTCTTTGACAACAGCGACAATTTACACTGTCTAAACTGTAACAATTAAAAGATCTATTTCAATTTGATAGATAAACAGTTCATATGAAGGAATCTATACTTTAAAAAAACAACCGAAAAAACAACAAACAAACCTACAACAATAAACAAACAAAGCAACAAAATCAAGACTTCATCACATGCCACAAAAAACTGGTAACAATCTTTTACTGCATAGATAGAATATTCAAACCCTGTGCTAATAATAATGAAGAGAAATTGTAGCAGTGTAAAATGAGAAAAAATATTGAAGGGGAATGTGATGCTTAATATTTCCACTAGTTTGTCTCTAGTCTGGCAAGATGGCCAAAGAACTGGAGGATGTGGATACATTTAACACTGTAAAAACTGTTAATTTCAACTAGAGGTAAGTAGCAATGTCCTCTTAGGATCTTGCAAGGAGTTTTTTCCTTCAGGAGCATTTAAGTCCAGGGTGATTATAACGATCATCAATCCATACTGTTAAATCCCATTCATGATCAATGAAGAAGAAAAAAATAATTTTTTATTACTTAAATCTCCTCAAGAAAAATTAAAGTTAAAAGAAAATGATTTGATATTTCCTGCAAGTGATGATAAGGACTTTATAATCAACCTTAGTTTGGAATATATATCAATAATCAAAACCTTAGCATTTCCAAGATGGGAAACACTTTTTTGTTTTAATCTAGACATAAATACTCCTTTCCTGTAAGTTGCCTTCCTTTTTTTCCCCTTTTCTTTACTTTAAAACAACAAAGATAAACTTTCCTACTGTTACAACACAGTCATAATTAAAGAAAAAAAAAGAAAAGAAAGAAAACAAACCCTTCATTAATATATACTTTAAACATATACATTTACTTGTCAAGGTTAATCATTTCTTTGGATGCTTTTCGCATGAGAAAAAATAATATGAAGATTTAGTGCACACTGCAGAATTAAATTATCAGTAATTTTGTACACTTCTCCAAACAAATGAGCAACAGGTGCAATAGTAAAGCAATGGAAGTTTTCTATATAAAACAGATACATGTAGAAAAGTGTAAAAACTAAAGAAAAAATTTTCAAGAGCTGACATTTTGAGTAAAATAACATTCAACAAAATAATTTCTTTTAACATTCCTCAATAGTTGATTTAAGTGCATTTCTAAAGATAAAAAAATGATTTGAAAAGGACCATTTTGTTGTCATTGACCTTAATAAATTCCACCTATGAAGAAAACCCAGCAAAAACACAAACAAAGCTGAGAAGCCTACAATTGCAAAAAGTATTAATTATCCTGATATTCTACATGCACTCACATGGCTTAGACTACCATCTTAGAATAAAAATCAACACAGCAATAGTCAGGTGGACACAAGAGATAAAAAACAAAGCCAATCCTTCTAATAAACAATATACATACAGTTCCACTGGATTAAGGCTTTCCAATACATCACTTATTCCATTTGAAAAATTTGCATCCAAAGCACTCTATGACAACCCTTGAATCACAACCAACAAACTGGTTGATAACTTTAAGGGTAGAAAATGATGATGTTACTGTGTTCTTTGTTTTTTGTCTTTTTTTGGGGGGAGGAGATCATCAATGAAAAATTTCGATCATAGCATAGCGTACTAAGTGAGTCACATACAAATAATGTATTCAAGGGCCCCAATGGTGGAAGAAGAAGATAAGTTGCTCTGCCAATTTCACAGTGCTCAATATGAAAAAATAGTAACCTTATCTTGCACATATAACAAGCCAGCAAAACAGTTAAGCACACGTATCTACTTGTCAGATAGGTCCATATACCTTTGCATGTTGGTATGAAACATGTAATCCTTTTGTGATGAAAACAATGATTCATCATTAAATAGGACAAGCAGAAAAAAAAAAAAAAAACAGGTAAAGAAGCTGACTTTATCTCAAGGAAGTGGTCTCAGACACAGAGAGAGAGAGAGAAAAAAAAAAGTGAAAGGGCCAAATGAAAGAGAGACAAACTATATTATATTAAAGAATCTTGCCAAATGCACACGCAATCAATCAAATAGAATGAAGACAAAACAAAGAAGACCACACAAGGTGTGTTGAAACGAATGATGAGCTTGCCATACAATGACGAGATGAAAGATTTAGCATGACAGTGCGAGCAAGCTGGAGAAGATAATAAGACGATCAATCACAGAATTATGGCAACAAGAGTAAAAAGCCAGCATGTTATTATGGCAATATGGTGAAGCAAGTGCACTGTGGGGTCAAGTACATAACATTAAGATCAACATAGAAACATAAACACTTTGAATATCATGTGCACTCTGGCATACTCCCAGCTGTAGGAAAGAGTCAGTGAGCTGAAAAGAAGAGGAAAAAATTTAGAGGAATGAGGAGAGCAGGAGAGGTCAGGGATAAGAGGAGGGGGAAAAAGGTTGGGGGAAAAAACCAAATGTAGTAGACTAAGTGGAGAATGTTAAGGGAGAGAGGAGGAGACTCAAGGATGATGAAGAGTAGGAGAAAAAGAAGAAGAGGAAGATTAAAGTTAAAGAGGTAGAAGCAGAAGAAAGAGAAAGGAGAGGAAAAAAAAAGAACGGCTGGGGAGAGAAGAGCAGGGGATGCATGAAATAAAAAGTTCAATATCAGATATGCAGTATTGTTAAGTTTTTGTACTCATCAGCAGAGCAAACAAATGGAATCCTTTTACATAGACGAAATCAAATTACACATCGAATGGAGTTAGGCATGAACTGGCCAAGCCTGGGATTTCCAATATTTCAAAAAAATGACTTGGACATCTAAATAACAGTCATTCTTTATTTTGTAAAGGGCTGACGTTACTCCCCCACAGGGATGGGTAATTCTAGCATTATTCACCCCCAGTATCCTTTAGTAAACATTATGTGCATTGATGCTGAGGGTTGTGGTCGTCCTGTGTTACATGGTTATATTCATGTTGGACAGCAATAAACTATGACTAGGGTATCCCAAATTACATTTTTTTTTCTTCACCACTCTCTATTTTTAAAAATAAACAGATAGAACCTATCAAATCATGAGTAACAGTTTTTAAATTATCAACTCCTGTTCACAAATAAAACAAATTATGGATTTTTAAATAATTTTTTTTTTACTTAGAATTTTTAAGACTTAAAAGTTAAAAGGTCAAAGTTTACAACATTGTATTCATTCACAATGATGATCATTACAAAGTTCTTTTACAATTACATGCAGCCTTTGGACCTATACACAGTACAATAGGAAAATGTGGGTGGATAATGCCAGAGTTATTGAACCCTGTAGGTGAATAATCACTTTGTTTGTAAAATTAGCAGATGACATAATCAAATGGAAATGCTTCCCTCAAAAAGTTTGGATCAAACCGACCAAGCTGATCTTTTGTTTCTGCCACTGGCACATCCAAGCTAGTTGGGGAGAAATTGGGTGGTAATTCCAGGCATGGCTACTTTGGGCCCAACGCCATCGATATGATCACGTATTAAACAGCCCCTTACAGAGGACCAAGTATTTACAACATATACACAGTTTGGAGCACTGATGCTCCTTTTGAATGTTGTGGTTGGCGACGGATGAACATGAATGACATCCCAATGTATAAACTTTCACAAAATTTTGACCAAGTGTTGCTGTCTACACATTTACAAAATAATATCATTGCTATTATTTGGAACAGGGTTGAAAAATGTATTATTAAGGGAAATATAAAAACGTTTTGGAGAACTAATGTGAGGTCATCAAATGAAAACATGATATTTAGCATTGAACAATATATATATATATATATATCCTTTATTTTTAGTATCTGACAATGATGAATCCAGTTCTAGAAATCAAGTAATTCTTGTGTGGAAATTCTAGTCCATAGACCCTTGTATTTTTCCATGAGCAAGCAGAACAATATCAAATTTTTACACAAAAAGTATAGACTGAATAAAACAGGAAAATGTCAAAGAAGTAGATGCACGGTCCATGAAAAGCTTTTCTAATAGAGAATTATTATAAAAAATCCAATCCCTTTTCATCTGTCTTTGATATTCTTGAAGAGCTTATATCCAACACCTATTCAAAATGCCTGAATAGTCTACAGTGACAAAGTTTACAAGCGTTTTCTACCTTTATTTATGTTGTGACGAATCCAAAAGAGCAAAAACTGATATGGAAAAACTGGCATCACTGCCGATAAAAAAAAGTTGATTTAATTACAGGTCTCATCCATCCATCCATTCCTCCATCCATTCTAAGGCAACTTCATCATAGGAATGGATCCATCAATAAAAAAAAAGAAAAGTCCAACACATTCGCCACAGTTCCAGTGAATATACAAGACTGCCCTAATATTGTCGAGGCTTTCCTTTTGAAGCTGCTCTGAATCGTGTATGAGAAGCATGACAGATGTGGCATGATTTATTTTTCACTACATGTATCACCTTTGGAGACCTATGTTTAAATTGACTTGGTTGTAAAATTTGGACAAAAAGTGCAAAATCCTGATCAGTGTGAGTATCTAGGTCTAGTAACAATAAAGTACAGCAGAGCACAATTATTATCCTTTTTTATGCATAAGAATGAAAATGTTACTATGCTGCTTAGCCAAGAAATCTGCAGCGGTTGACTTAGGAACCATTATCTGCAGCTGCATGTGGGATGTTTCTTAAGGAACTCTGCATTAAAGACACTAGTATCTTCCCTAGACCCAGTAGGTTTAATTCATATGCAATGTCAAAGAAGAAGAAGTATAAGTAGCCTTCTCACAGACATATTATCTTCCACTAGCTCTAATGCTTAAGTGTGACCTTCGTGTAGCGCAGACAGCAAACTTAGGTCTGACTTCGTTGCTCCCCTAAACACCAATCTATATTAACCTCACCAAGTTTTTTTGTTTGTTTTTTTTTTTGGGGGGGGGGTTGTTCTTTTTTTCGGGGCGGCCTCCTTTTCCGGCAGACCTAGCGTCGAGATGTTTTCATGGCAGATCACAACCACAGTAAGAAAGGGAAATGAAACTAAAACTAAGGCCAGTTAAAGATAGGCATGGAAATTTGAGAGTTCCTTTTTATATGATCACTTCAGGTCACCACATAAATGATTTATTTCGTCTAGAACATTTTTCAATTGCTTGATTGTCCGACCCAACAACCGTGCCCACAAAAAAGCGTACAAATGCATGTAAAAAAGTGTAGGGCATATAAATATTCAAAAAGTCGCAGAAATAAGTAACGCCGGCACTATAATGTTGAACCAATGACAGTGATTGTATGACAAAATGAATGATATATAATAGCTGGCACTGATTATAAGTTAACGATTTATGACACATTCACTGGAAAATACAGGAGATCAAAAACATTGTCATATGATGTAACAACAAATGAGAAATAACGGAGTAAACTCTATTCAAATACATTGTAAAAGAAAATGTGTGGATTAAGCGGCACCGACATGTTTGACAATGCATAATATGTTTCATTTACCGGTGACATATCATGGCAAGACAAGATCTAACAGACAGTGACCATTTGGTACAACAATATTTGAGTGTCTTTGTTTTTATCTTCAGAAATATTTAGCCTGCGTGAGGGACACAAAAAAAACAAAAAAAAAAAGAAAAGTGAATGGATGATTCTTCAAGGAAAAAAAGAATGACATTGATTTCCTTCTTTCATAGTAAACACATTTTGCTATAAGAGATACATCTCAGTGATTGGCAGATTTAATCATGACACCATATGGCTGCGGACACAAGATATGACCAGCAAAATACAAACTCTAGCGATGGGAAATGGATATCACAGGTAGAGGTCTTCATCTGATCTTGGTCACAGGAAACTTGTTTTGATGCTATGCTTGGAGAGCCAAACAAAATCCAAGAGATCCCTCTCAAAAAAACAAAAAAAGAAATGACAAAAAAAAACCCAACCCAAAACAAAGCAAAAAATAAAAATTCTTCCCCAAAAATCAACAAACAACCAAAACAAAAACAAAACAAAAAACTTATGTAAATGCATGCTTTGATTTCCTTTCATTCACTGTTAGCCATTATAAGAGATTGGTAGATGAGATGAACTTATGTAAATGTATGCTTTGATTTCCTTTCATTCACTGTTAGCCATTATAAGAGATTGGCAGATGAGATGAACTTATAAAAATGCATGCTTTGATTTCCTTTCATTCACTGTTAGTGATAGCCATTATGATCAGAGATTGGTAAATGAGATGATCCCTGCCAAAGCCCAACACAAGGGCAAAAAGTTTTAAAATGCTTCTCATGATTTTGCTCTGAACGATGAATGATTTATCTGTAATGATAGTAACTGGTATCAAAGATGAAATTAAGCTTTTTTAAAATATTTATCCATTCCAAATGACAAAGATTGGGAATACAGAAAACAAAAAATTCAAGATACCCCACTCCTCTCAATATAAAAAATGCTTTAAAAAGGCAACTTTTTTCCAGCTATACACAGAGAAAAAGAACAAAGATAAAAATAACAAGATTTCCGCAATATTCATCAAAATTCAAAGCACAGGCAGCAAGCAAATTAAAAAAATATGTTCTTAATAAAAACACCTTTATAGCATTCCATGGCCTTCAAATTTACAGTCACCGCAGAAGCAGTCTGAGTACTGTAAATTGTAAACAGGTCAACTTCAAACAGATGAACGAAATGAAAGAAGCACAGACATATGACATATCATATTGAGGACATCTTTAAAGTTGAAGAGTAAAAAAATTAGAGTGTATCAAAATATGATCCCAAATTTGAGGGGACAGGAGACATTGCTTTGATAATGTAAGAAGAGTAGCTTTAGAAGACATGTATATTTCACAGAGATAACATGATGAAAATATATGTATATTATATGCTGTTAGCGTTTTGCTTTTGTACACATTATAATTATAAAAAAACTGTTGTAAAATATTTCTTTTTTTTTCTTTTCAAAAATACAAACATGGACACAATATACAAGTATTTATCTATATTTGTATGTGTATACTATATACATATATATTTATGGCCATAAGAGATTAGTCATTATGACAGAATGTCAAAAGCACGATCCATTCATTCAAATTTTGGAAAAAAGCTCATAGCCTCTGCAGTGAGAATTAGAGTAGTGGCCAGAATACAGCACAATCCTATCAAACCTGTTATTTCTCTGCATATGTTGAAATGCTCTTGTGGAATACTGTAAATCATACAAAAGATGCACTTATTCATATTATATAATAATCCAAACAGTCACCCTTTCCGAAAAGAGAAAATGTAGAAAGATCTGTACGTATTATTATTCAGTTTCATTCCTTTCTGTTCTTCCCCCTGAGTCCTGCTCTTGGTCGCAGGCTGGGAATAACGCTGGCCCCATTGTTATTGTTGTTGTTGTTGTTGTTGTTGTTAGGCGGACTCTCCTTCTCTTTCTTGCCGTTGGAAATGGGCGACTTTTGCTTCTGGCTCTTGTCCAAGTCAGGTATATCGTGTTTGACATCCTGTTCACAATAGAAAAATTGAAAGTGAGCAAAGAGCCGTGACAAGCAAAAAGATGATTTGATGGACAGAAACATACATCACAAAATAAATATAATATAAAGACAGACAGATGAGACAAAGCTACACACAAACATAAAGGCATAGATATTAAGATTGACAGATAGACAATAAGGAAAATAGATAAATTGTTAATTCCAAATGTAGTTATCAATCCGTATCCTATATAAAATGACACGCAATGTTGTAAAACGAGATCAGTCGAGACAAATAGCCTTCTAGATCACTGTATAGTTTGGGTTGATATTTTCACAGCATATTTCTACATATGCAGTTTAATAATTCCAGCGATGAGGAATCTGATAGATCTAAGGCTTGAGCCAGTATTTGTGAAAGTGGGCATGGTCCTACAATAAGAGAGGGTGGTATAGGTTGCAGGAGGTGATTCACAAGGGACTAATTATTTTAGTGAACACTCCATTCAGAAATACCGTAGACTAAGGTTGGACCTTTATCAAGCAATTTGACTAAGTTTCATGGACCTCTAGTAATTAGTTTACATGCATTGACCATTTTATGATATATACACATATGCTGAGGGGGCCAGGTTTTGGGGGTCATATTGTGGCAAGGGGCTAGGTCTCAGAAGTCTCATCGCTCAAATTATTAAAACTGTCCTCACTACAACTAGAATCCCAGTTGTCGTAGTCCTCATCTCAATCTAGATCGTTATTGAAGTTCAGCTCTTCATTATCCGACAAATTTTCCATCACCTATTGTACAGCTTAGAGGTGACAACTATTCCTCTTTCCTCTCACCCACTGCTCGCTTAATGACAAATACATTTTTTCATAAACCAAAGACTTCCTGTTTACAATATGGAGGCTACCATTTGTCTACTTGTGCTGCACTAAATTCAAAGAAAGGTGGTGATTGGCCTGGATATTGTTGATAATGCTGGTGTCTGAATATGAACACACATTACCGAAATGAGTCAATGTGTAATGTGTGTTTATGTTCAAACACCAATCTTATCAATCATGTCTAGGCAATGCTGAGCATCCATAGACACTTTTACTACAAATCTCAATGAATTTCATGATCGTGCTGGTATTGAGCAAAAAAGTTGTATCTCCTAAAATCTGATTTTGAATGTGAAATATAATGGCTTTAACCCGTTAGAGTGTATTACCAGTTTTTCAGGAATTCCCTAACAGCCCTGCTTTGACAAGTTCCCTGAAGAATAGGGATTTGAGAGGGGTCATGAGAGAATGACGTTTATACATTAACAAACCAGCCACTGACCTTCAAGATGTAAAACTTGAGCACAGTCCAGATGGCCAATCCGCACAGACCAAGGACCCAAAAGATGGCGATGGGCATGGGAAGAGGCATGGTAACAGTCTCCCAGTCAAATTTGAGCACAATCAGAAATTCAGTGATGATGATGGCCGCTATCAACCAAGCCTGGCGTCCAAACTTTTTGCAAGCTCTGCCACGAAAGACAATGGATATTATTGATTTTAATTTTGTCTGCTTTAATTTATTTTTTACCATAATTCAACCTTAACAAACAAAATAGGCCTGAGACCAGTTTTAGGCAGCAAAAGCAATACAAAATTTCTTTAGCGACTAATTCCACATACTCTATATAGATTTATGCTTAGTATTAGTCTTCATTAAAGCTAGTAAACTTAGTTAACAGAGTATTCTTGTCAATGTGCACCATTTGTATCTAGGCTTTGTTTTAGTAATTTGATGTGTCAACAGTTCAATGCTTGCCACAAAGGGATTTAATTTCCACTAAAGACTTACGAGTCATCTAAGTATTGAAATGTTTCAAGACTTACGGGTCATCTAAGTATTGAAATGTTTCTTTCATAGCTGCTGCCCCCATGAACAGGAAGAAGACAAGGCGGCTGAGGCACAAGTAGTGTTCTGGAGGAATCCACAGGACGAACTTCAGGTAGAATGTGTTCAGCTCTGCCAGCAGAAACTAGGTCGGACAAAACAAAAAGTAAGATTTGAACAAATAGAAGACAATTTCATCAATTCTTCAAAAGTCATGCTATATTTGACATGACCAATTCTTCAAATTAGTGCTACTTACTAGAAAAACAGCACTTCTATCTAGTCTTTAGATTGTAAAAATACAAAAGACATTTTTAGCATATGCACTTATCAGAGATATACAGACATAAACATGAGTAGGTAAAAATAAAGAATGAAAGAATGAATGAAAGAAATAAATAAAGAAAGAAAGAAAGAACAAATGAAAGAAAGACAGAAAAAAAAGGAAAGAAAGAAATTTCATGGAGACATAATCAGAACTTTTTGTATGTTTCTTTTTTTTTCAGTCATCCTTATTGAATCAGAGCTGAAATGGCACATCTAGAGACTTACTATGAGATATGGCACGTCTAGATACTTATTATTGAGATGAGATATGGCATGTGTCTAGATACTTATTATTGAGATGAGATATGACATGTCTACATACTTAATATAGAGATGAGATATGGCATGTCTAGATACTTACTATTGAGATGACACCCAGCATGGAAAGCCACCTTTTGAGACTTGATGTTGGCTTCCACTCATAATCTGTCCAACTGTAGGGAGTAAACTGCTGCGCAACTCTCTTCAACATGCCCCTGAAAATACAAGTTTGGCAAACACTGAAAAATTCTGCCCCCTGCATCAAAAGGGAGTGCTATCGTGTGAAAGGACACGACCAAATATTTGATAATGTAGTTTCTCGACATGCCCCTGAAATACAAGTTGTAAGAACACTAAAAGGCTCTGTCCTCTGCATCAAAATGAGTACTATTGTCTGAAAGGACATGACAATGTTTAAATATATATCTAATGCTGTTTTTTAACGTGCATCTGGAATACAAGATGGATGAACACTGAAAAACTCTGTACCTTGATTGAATGGGAGTGCATTCGTTTTGAGTAGGCATGTCCAAATAACGATAATCAATGTTGTTTCTCGATAGCATCTCTTTTTTTTTTTTGTTTTTTGGGAAAGGTGTGGGTGTATATATAATTTCT
>JBBPDF010342494.1:0-11249 GCA_037974715.1 Lomanotus vermiformis | reverse complement strand
AATCATTTATGGTTGTTATTAGTTGAGTTTCACAGCTCCTTTTTTTTCTAAATCCATGTTGGATGTTATTAAGTATAACAGTCCTGCGGCTTCTTAGATTTTGACATCTTGATGAAAAGATGACAATTGCAAACTAAAATGTTTGATGAACAACATGCATCTTTCTAAATATTAGAGGAAATGTTATTAATGTGAATGAATAGTAGACATTGCATTTTAAAAAGGAACACATATAATAAATTAATTTATTATTTTACAGTCAATTGTACACAGTCCTCCATCTGCTGAGCTTGAGGAACGAATTGAAAACTTGAACAGTCATTTTACCTACAGCATTTATAAGAACGTGTGCCGATCTCTCTTTGAAAAGGATAAACTTCTGTTCTCCTTTCTCCTGTGCATCGGTCTTGCTAAAGGAAGGTATGAATTCTAAGTTGAAAACCTTGCTAACCTTTTTGTGCCTGCGTTTTAAATTCTATGTGCATTCTTATGTAGATTTCATAAAAATAAGACGTATTGAAGTTGCAATGAAACCTAGATTGGTCTTAATATATACATTCTTTACATTTTAATTTGTAATTAATTATTAATTATGAGACTTTCACCTGAATTGAGACATGATAAACCATAAAAGATTTTTACAATTTTTTAAATTGTGAAAACAAGTCACATTGAAAGATCTAGATCTAGACAAATACTCAGGAACAAATAAAAAGAAATTTGATTCCCCTGCACCTGGATCCCATGACATTGCCTTTACAATTCATCATCAATGCTTTGTTAGGAAAGAGAGTGCTTCATGCTTTGAGTCATCTACACTCATCCCAAAAAAGAACATGTGTATTTATCACTTTCATTTTTTATGAAATCCTGGTGTCATAATTTTATAATGTATTGTCTTGAAATAAGGTAGCCTTGGATATTCTATATCTCAAGCCATCAAGTTGTAATGCTTTAATGTATTTTTTCATGTATCTCTTAGGGGAGAGGTGGATGATCAAGAATGGCGTTTTCTTTTGACTGGTGGAGTTGCTCTTGAAAATCCATTCTCAAACCCCGCAACATCTTGGCTGTCTGAGAAATCCTGGTCAGAGATCGTCAGAGCTTCTCAACTTCCTGCTCTGAAAGGGTTTATGGAGCTAGTGCAGAACAATGTGAGAAATGTTTTTTGTTTGTTTTTTTTTTTCAAAATCGTAGTAAAAACATTCGATAATGAAAGTATGTTTCTCCAATAATAGAGTATGTGGAGCTATGCTGGCCTAGTATCAATTCCAAATGATGAATGTTATAATATTTCTTGAAGGTCAAAATGTTTTAAATAATGGAAATGTTAGAAATTTAGGCATATATATAATTCCCAATTATGCATGGATGCTCGTGCCAGAAAAATGTTTAGATTTGTTAGCTTCATTTAAAAAGAATTTATAGAATTCAACATCTTTTGGATGATGAGACTGTAAACATTTATTATTTAATGTCAGTGTTTGTTTTAAGCTGCATTGTTTTCTGATTTCTGTAATTCACTCCTCCATGCATCTCCTACAAATTTTTTTTTAACTTGAAAAAGTTGAAAATGTTGAATCATGACAGGGTGCCAGGTGAAACATCAGATAACTCCTATTTTGAAATCTTTACATCTGCTCCCAGTACATTTAAGAAAAGAAAAATATTGCGCTACACTTGTAAATGCTATAAGACAGCACATCATTATTTCCTAAACAATATTTGCAGTTATGTTCCTATATAAAACCTTAGGTTCAGCTACCAACACCCTCTGCATGTCCCTTTTATTAAATCTTCTGTCAGTGAGAGAGCTTTCAGTAAGACAGCACCTATTTTATGGAACAATTTACCTATTTTATTGACAGAAACAAGACATTTGAAATAGTTTTAAAATGCTTCTAAACACACCTCTTTTAAAAATCTTTTGATCACTAAGCATTGATAAGTGAATGCTATTTTGCAATTTTTAGTAATAATACAATAACGTTTATATGTTCTAGAAGTACACATTTTATTCAATAGTAATATAGTGTTTAAAATATAAATGATAGTTTTATTTTGCATGTTACTCATTCTTTAAAAAATTGTTCTATTCATACTGCTTGTAAAGAGCATATGGTGGAATTAGACGCTATAGAAATATTCTATTGCTGTTATTATTGGTTAATAACTCAGACAAAGCTAAACCCTCTTGCTGTTCTCCTACAAGTGTAATATCTTGACATCTATTCATGTTATTGAGCAAATTATCTTTGAGAGGGATGCCTGCACCATTTTCAGTCAGTAATCTTTCTCTGCTGCTGTCAGAAATATTAGCCGATACACGTTGTTTAGAAGAAACACATAGCTACATCCCAATAATATCGAATACCTTAAAACAATGGAATCTAAAAAAACAACGAAACAAGTACAGAAATAACAATTATAGGAAAACATAAAGAAGAATGCAACACACTATGATTTGTTGAAAAATTGTGACATCTCCCGAGCTCTGTGTGCCTGGGAGGGGTTACCAAATTTTATTCAGATTCATTGTCTAGATTGATGTTAGTGATTGAAGGCATTATTCTTGTTGCATTTGCTACTTCTTTACACAATTACTGTATTCTGTATTACTGTTTATCTCACTGGACTTGGGATGATGGCTTCCACCCAAAGTAAGCAGGTTAACGCAACATGGTTGCGTCAGCCATCATCGCATTGAACCAAAGTATGAGTGTGGTGTTCAGTGATCATAAGGAGCTATTTTATAGGACCCCAGCAATGACTCTTCCAAGATGCTGTTCATCATGTATTCCAGCATTTTTGACAGCCCACTAACTGGCATTTTCTTTTGATTAAACAAACAAATAGTTGGGAATCAATAAATATTCAAAGGAAAATTATTTATTATCAACATCTGACCCATGCAAAACTGTCTAGAAAGTCGAAAAATTAAGCATCTCTACTCTTAAGATATTGTTACACCTTGAGAAGGAACTTTTGAAAAGAATATGTCATGATAAGAGTTATCATTCTATAGGTCTTCAATGATTGTACTATTTAAAAGTGCAGTATGATCATAGAACTAATTAATCATATGCAAATACATTATTTGCAATTTCATGAAAATTTGATGTCACTATATAAATCACAATCACAAGGGTTTCAACAAAATAAACTCAATTAACTATCTTTTACATTCAAGAATTGTTCACTATAAGAGCTTTTTATTATTTTCTATCTGTAGCTTGAAGACTGGAAAAAGATGTATGATGCGCCAAACCCTCATCTTGAAAAATGTCCAGAGCCTCTATGTTCCAATTTGACAAGTATGCAAGAGCTGATTGTTTTGAGATGTCTCCGGCCTGACAAGGTAGGGATTCAAATTTCTTCTCCTAAGCTTTGAATTTAATTTGTCCAGCTATTTAAGAAGTGCTAAGTCAGTGCAATATCAGATTGCAGGTGCTAGCCATTCTTATTTTATTTGGATAGAGAGAGAATGGAAGAGAGAGAGAGAGAGAGAGAGAGAGAGAGAGACAGAGAGAGACAGAGAGACAGAGAGACAGAGAGACAGAGAGACAGAGAGACAGAGAGACAGAGAGACGGAGAGAGAGAGAGCACGAAGACGGACAAGTACATGACAGCAGACAACAGTAAAGACAGACAGGCAGAGAGATAGATAGACAGATAGATAGACAGATAGATATTCAAGGCCGAACTCAGAGCTGCGAGATTAAAAACAGATTGACTAGCATCTAATGCATATTTTTTTTTTAATCTCGGGGAGACGTTTACCAACATCCTCTTGTGGGTCAAAGTTTTCGATAATTTCTTTTGTTGAACACCCCTAGAGCCCCTCCCCATATCTGACAAAGAGTTTTGCCTGCAACTTGGAATAGCGAGTGACTTCCTTTTTCGGAAAATAACAACTGAGATGTTGGGTATTTAGAAACAAGACGGTCTATATCGAATTGCTTCATAGATTTACTTTTAGCGCCTCTCAGTCTGTCCTGTTTAGCTTATAAGCTTATACCCTCTATAATGATTGTATTCGTTTTTATTTGGTTTTCTCTTGTTTTAATTGTGCGCGTTGTTTATCTCAGTAATACTCCGTGTTGCTGCTAGGTAAAGTTTCTTTTTCTTTATTATTTTCTCCCCGTTCCAATTTCCAAACATGACGTAAATCCATTTCCGTAATTATTCTTGAGGCAATATTTGTCCCAATAATCCGGAAGTGTATAGTGAGATATTCTTAGAAGGTTGTAAATCAATGATGGGAAATTCTCATAATGCTGAGTCAGATGATTTCTGTGTAATACCAGCTATTGAACAAACATTAATAATGGAGCTCGCCTCGTATCACACCAATGCAAACATTTTCAAGTTGCTGTACAAGGCAAGTAGAGTCTAATACACAATTAATTATGACTTAAAATAGCCACATGCCGGAGCTCCTTTCCTCGCCATCTTGTTTTCATTCTATCTGTGTTTGTCTCCATTGTGATTCTCACTTATACTAAATGATGTAAAACCAGCAATATGCCCATCAAATTATCTATCCACCAACCAAACTGCTATCATTCAAACCATTTCCAAATTTATCCATTTTCTATCAACGTCAGTCTCTGTGTGGATATATGTATGTATGTATGTATGTATGTATGTATGTATATATTATGTATGTATGTATGTATATATGTATGTATGTGTGTATGTGTGTATGAGTGTGTGTATGTATGTATATGTGTGTGTATATATTATTATGTATGTATCTATCTATCTGCCTGTCAGTCTGTCTTTCTGTCTGCCTGTCTGTCTATCTGTCTATACATCTATCTATCTATCTATCTATCCATCCATCCATCCATCCATCCATCTATCTATCCATTCATCCATTCATCCATTCATCCATTCATCCATTCTTCCATCCATCCATCCGTCCATCCATCCATCTACCAATCCATCTATATATCCATTTACCCATCAATCAATCGATCATCGCATCTATTTGTCTTTGTGCTATGTACATCCACCTAAACTTCCTCTTATCCATCAATTTAATATTCAACATACCACGTCCAACAAGAGATCGCGATAATGATTTTTACCATTTTTAGCCCATCTCGTTCCTTGTGTAAATTCCAAGGAGGAAAACCCCCAGAAAGAAATCAAACAGTGGGCAGTAAGCACGGGCCCTAAATCAAGTTCCGGGACGTTCCGAAGCCAATCAAAACACTATAAGGGTGGGTATGGGGCTGGGGTGTGGTGGGATGGGGTGGAGGGAGGTGGGGGAGATGGGGGGGGGGGGGTCGGCATAAGATTGCCAAAAGATGAACGATTCTCGCCTTTATCTGTTCAAAAATTGCCCTGCTTGTGTGGGTCAGTCGGCCGTCCCTTGATTGCCATAGAATGTGAATGTGTTAGGTGCTTTATTGATTGCTGGATTTCGGCGGTCACTAAGTCACAAAGGCAAGTGTGTGGCTTTCAAGCCTCGCACCCCCGATAATACACTTCACGCGCGTGGTCATGTCGGGTAATGGTCGTAGATAATATAAAAGAATTCTCGGAGAAACAAAACAAATATGAAAACGGTATACGTGTATTAGTACAAAGAGAAACCTTAACCGCACAGTAAGACTTGATAATGGACGCAGTAATAATAGACGTTTTTACGATAGCGTCGTCTCGTGGTTATAACAAGCTCTTGACGCGTGACGGTTGTTACGAGAAAGCAGCAACGATGCTGTTAGAACACTTTCAAATCCTAGGAGCGATATACGTGGCAATCACCGCGCTGTTTTGAAAAGAACATAGTAGTGTTCAAATATCATAACACAAAAGTTTCCCTGAAGAAAAACGTGTTCGAATTTCCTTTGAAAATCTCTATCGAATCAAAATTCTCAAATCATCTGTATACTTGATAGGTAATTGTATTGTTGGTACAAAACATGACTTAGTAGGGCGTATAGTTCAGTAATTTCAATCATCGACTGCCAATAGATCGTCAACCCAATGTTCATCCACAAGTTGTTCAGATAATAATAATAATAAAAATAATTATAATAATAATAATAATAATAATAATAATAATAATAATAATAAAGGGAAACATGGATTATGAAAGAGAGGTATATGAATTTGACTGTCCAGTCGCTTTGTCACAAATTGACAAGCGAATCATCTGATTACTTTAATTGAACGTCGCTCTGATCTAGTAGATCTAGCCCATAACACAACTTTGGTGAGAGAGTGAATCGCTTCACCAGCTAACCACTCCTCCCCCGCACCCAAGCCCGTCTCCATCCCCCTTAACGTTCTAAAACAAAATCTGCAGAAGAGAAAAGAAATTCATTTTTCTCTATGTCCAACACCTCTATTTCTGATAAACGATTTTGCACAATTTATTTCGTCCATTCCATTGGCTAGCAGTGGCTTTTAGCCGAAATGTACTCAGGACCTTATTTTGTGTGTATTTGTGTGTGTGTGTGTGTGTGTGAGTGAGTGTATGCGCGCGCGTGTGTGTCTGTGTGTGTGTGTTGCAAGACTTACTCTAATTTCTTTCTTCCTCTTTTTTCATTCCGAGTACAGTTTGCCCAATTGTTTTCTTTGGCAATGATTCATTCGTTGGCATGTAAGCCGGCGGAAGTGATGGACATAAATATCACACATTAAATAGCCTAAACATCACACATTAAATAGCTACAGGGCCCATATTGTTGTATTATAGAGTTGGTCGATCTCTGATCACCAAAGACACATTTTTCAGGTCACGAAGAGAAATCATATTTTGCATGCACATCGTAACGATTAAATTACACCAAAAACCATTTAAACGTTGGAAATTTCGTACAAAACGTTACTTTTATAATTCAAGGGAAATTTACTTCCTTGCGTTTTCACTCTTCCAGTGGTAGTGCCGGATCTTGTTCGCATAATAACCAAGACGAAAATTGTTATCGTTACTTAGTGTTACCCAGTGTTGAGTTTCAGCATAGGATTTTTCATGATCCTCTACGCTCGGCTCCTTTTAGTTTGTCTTTCTTATGGTGTGTGGTGATTATTGATTTGTAGTTGCAATCGGCTTCTTCATTCTCTTAGAACCTATCAAGTCCATTTTGAAAATCATTCACAATTTCTGCGCATACTATATTTTGTGGAAGACTTCCAAAGCTGAGCCACTCTTATACCAAAACTGTGTTTTCTCAAGTCTAATCGAGGCCTTTGTATGAACAGCTTTTGCTGTTGTTCCTTATTTCTGAAGAAGGCTTTAAAACCAAATTCCACTGCTATTTTTTATCTTCTAATTGGAGACTTTTAGTAAACATTGCTGTTGCCATTAATCTTTGGTTTATTTTTTTCTCCTCATCGAGCAGATCTCCACATTGGCTTTTCGTATGTAATTACTATTGGCCTACTTGTTGGCAGCCTTGGCTTGTTGACACGAGCGAGCAGATCGGTTTAGTTCGCGCTTCATTTTAAACGCCTTGAAATGATTAATGTAAAAAGTTGCAACCGGGAGTTCTTTTTTACTTCCTTTTAAAACGAAAGTAAATATTTGCATCCTCGACAACGGTTAACTTTATTGTATTTCCCCGATATCAATCCCACTCCGGTCCCCACACGACCCAGCGCCAAATATTTACAACAATTTCAAACGATTTTTTGTTTCGTCAGCTTAACGTTGTTGTTTTTGTTTTGTTTCGTTTTCATGAATTGGGCATTTACTCTCCTGATGCGTTGCCGCCTGGGTATGTAGTATCTGGGCCATCAGACAGGGAGAAGGGGGCGGGTAGATTCTCGAATTTGCCATAAAATCTGTCACCCTTCTTCCCCATAAAAAACAAACTACTCGTACATCGATTTGACTCCTTCCATTAATCTCACAGACCCGTCGGTACCGTAAACGTTAAGCCTGGTCTCTCTGGTCACGTGATTTGTTTTTTAACCTCTGCAGCCCAATGTGATGCATTATATTGAGGAGAAGTAGCAGGAAACAAATGGGATCAGACCAAGGCGAATGGAGTTGTTTTTGTTGGGTTTTTTTCGTCAATATTGACTATCTCGTAGCAATGCCGCTACGCCCTGGCTAGTATTCTAAAAGATGTATGGATGCCCAGCCACACTCTCGTCTCCTCTGATCGTTGCTTCTTCTAATTGAAATCATTCAGACTAATGAACTGGTTAATAACCAGAGACAGAAGAGGGTATAGGGGTGAATGAGACCGGAAGAATTTTTGGTAGGACCTGAATTTTGCCACGATGGCGGCCGATATGGCCCAATTTTCAATTTCAATTTTAACCACGGAGGGTTCATTTACATGCGCAAAGGCACATGGGACCTCTTAGTTTATCGTCCGTCTCCGATGGTATTTGGCACTCATTAATCCTGACTACCCAAGGACAGGAGGCGGACCCCCCTCCCCTCGAAAAAACTCGGATTTCAAATTCGAGTGCTATAACCACTAAGTCGTCCGCGCTCAAGCCGTGTACTGTCTTAAAGGAGTAAGCATGTCCGACGAGGGTGCAAATCCTTCGACGCAGGTCCTACTTGTCTAGAGAGACGTTAAAGTAAGTGATAGTGTGAGTAAACCAGTAAGTTCAATAAGTCAGTCGATCAGTCAGTCAGGCAGGCAGGCAGCTAGTCAGTAGAGTAAATATAACCCAAAAAAAAACAACAACAAACAAACAAAAAACACCACTCTATTAATCCCCGAAGGGAAATTATCTTTTGGTTTTTAACCGAAAACCGAGCGTCAGCCGCAAGAGTAGCGCCGCAAACGTAGGCAATTTGTGTTAAAAACCTTGCCCAAGGGTTTAATCACAGTGTCCCCAACGGGGCTCGAACCCACAACCTCTCGGTTGCGAGTCCAAAGCGCTACCGCTGAGCCACTCCGACCACTCACTCACTCCTATTGACTAGCAACACAGCAAGATCCAGAAGACAGCCGGTGTAACGAGTCTGATAGAAATTCTTGCACCAACCTCCCCCCTCCTCCCCTCGCTCGTTTTTGTATCCATAAAACACTCAATTTCGATCAAATCGGATATAATGAGATTAAAAAAATAAAGGCTTGAAAATATCGATAATGTAATGATACACGAACTTTACACTGCATAAACTCTGCCCACTATCATTATATTCCTGTACCTCCATGATATTTATATGTCTGAACTAACGACACAATACGTGTAATTACGTGAAGAAAATCCTGAACCGATAGTTACAATCTGTCTACAATTTATGGTCAAGGTTCTTTCCAAGAGGCTCGTTTATAACTTTATGGGGCAGTTGATTTTCATGCAGCCTTTCTTCCGTGCCTTAAAATGCCTTCCACTCATTTACCTGCGTCATTGATTGTGGTGAGACTAGGGTAACATTTCATTGGCCGTTGCTGAAGCTCTCGTTATACCAAAGGTCAACGGCACGATCCTTTGGTATTGCATGGCTCAGCGGACTTTACCTATGGATTTTACCACCATCTTGCATTACAGACTTACTGACCAGGGTCATTTCGAACCGAATGCCATAACAGGTTCTATAGTAATCTTCGAAGACAGCGCCTTTCAGTAGTCAGAGTCTGCGTCTTCGTAATGGGACGTCCAAGCGTTTCGTCTGCCTTCAGCGGACCATGTGAATTGAGTCTAGAGTCTTTTTGCACGTGTTAGTAGGGACTTCCCTCATTGTTTAAATGGAAGAACCTCTAGCCTATGCGTCTCAGATTACGTTATTCCTTACATAAAATAATTGTAATTCAGTGTTAGCTGACATCAACGTCATATCCATATGCACCTAGATCGCCTGACATTAACAGTTGCGAAATGCAATTAACATTGTATTATAGAACAATATAATCCGAATGCCAATGGAATAATTAATAATATAGAAGACCCAAACATCTGCTCACTCATCAAATCCCTTCAAATTTGTGGAAGTGTGTCTAACGCTAGGCGGGCTATCAAATTTGAATTGACAGTCATGGCACAGTAAAGGCAAATTAATGCAAGGTGGGATCAAGCCTGGAAGCTAATAACGTCTTGTTAGACAAAAAAAAACAACAAAAAAACCCCCACAAAAACAAAAAACAAAAACAAAAACAGAGAGCAAAGTGAATATCAAATGAAGCGTTCTGATAAGAAGAAAAAAGCTAACCAAGAAGCTGCAAGAAGAACCAACGAAATGTCCGATGCTTCTCGTTAAGAAAATGTGTTGTCAAGGTTGGCATTCATTAGCCAGCGAGTCCCATTGGTTGGTTTTCTCGTGGCTAACAATGGAGACCGTTAATACGCTATTCCATCTAACTGCGCCACACAAGGTGCAAATGAATGCAAATGGCTGAGACTGTCGGTAAGGCCAGTGGCAAGGCCGGAATGAATAAATAATGAATGTCATTTGCCCTGTCTTAACACCGTACGCTGCGCGTCTACAAGCCTTTTGATACGGCTCCATGACAACGAGGCCGGGAGTTTCCTGTACGTCTCTAAAAAGGGATACGACTGGCCGGCTTTGTATCCGCGCTCTACGTCACACGATGGCTTGATTTGTAACAAGGAGTGCGATAGGCTGCGATAGGGGTTGTCTACGTCATGGAAAATTAGCGCCGGCAGTGATGTCATTCCCGTTGGAGATGATGTAACAAGCGCCATCCGTCATGTCTTTTTTTTTTTTTTTTTTTTTCAAAACGCTTCTTGGCTGGTGGTGTCATTCTTTAACGCCAAATTATTGATTCAAGTGTGTCTATAATAATGCTCTTATGACCATATCGTACCTGCATTAAAAAACCCCCCCAAAAACAACGAATGCTTTGCTTTTTGTGTGACAATATCGATACATATTTGATGGTACCCCATAATATATAGCCATGGTTTTTTTCTTCGTTGTTTGAACTTGTTGGTTTGAAGACGTCTTATCTCGTCCTTGAAAGAGTCATTGCGACAATTGCAATTTAAGTGGGAAGGGCAGACAATGCAAAACAACGTATGGGCTGCTTAGTAGGACTGTGTGGAAAAGTTTCATAACCCAACTTGCATAATTTATATTTGTAATTAACATGCAATATCGATTTTGTCTTGTCCCTTATATAGGTCTTTGCCAGCTGCATGTCTCACACCAATCCTTAATAGGAGTTTTTATCTGCTGCATGTCTCACACCAATCCTTAATAGGAGTTTTTATCTGCTGCATGTCTCACACTAATCCTTAATAGGAGTTTTTATCTGCTGCATGTCTCACACTAATCCTTTATAGGAGTTTTTATCTGCTGCATG
>JBBPDF010340283.1:0-11252 GCA_037974715.1 Lomanotus vermiformis | reverse complement strand
ATACAGGATCACCACCTATTTAAAAAAAAACATCTAAAGGTGAAGTACTTTGGGCAAAGGAAAAGACACAGCAGCTAAAAAGATCTCTTCAGGAGGGAATGGGAGAAGGAACAGCTGTCCAAAAAGGGTGTGTTAGGATAGAAGAAGGAAAAGTGTGATGATGATCACGAGTAGGATTTCATATAAAACATACATACATATTTGAGTTAAAAGACATGGCTAGACTAATATTTGGCGAAATTAAATATTTATATGTGCTGAAAATCTGGTCAGATAACTTGTCAAGCAAATCAAATTATATTTGTTGGCTTCTTCTTTGTCTGAAAAGATTACTTTGCCATTTAAGGGAGTCTTCATCATCATCATCACATATTTTGATACTTCATCTCCTGTAATTCTCTGGAAAAGGGCTGTCCTACACTGTACTCTATTCCAGTTTACCTGTTTAGCTATCAAGGGTGTGGAAACATTTCGTTCCTTGTGAGAGAAAATAAAAATGATAAGGATTATTAAATTAAAATGCATAAAGTTTGATGTTTAGCAATTCACTGATACTGCTTTTCAGTTTGGAGGCATGCAGGGCCCGATGCAAGGTCCACTCCTAGGCCCTGGGCCCATGGGAGGGATGGGGGGCCCTATGGGGGGCCCTGGTATGATGGGCCCCACCCCCCCAGGCATGATGGGACCCCCGTTACCGATCAAGGAAGTCATCCGTCTCAAGTCTTCAGTGTTATACCCACCTCCTCCTGGTGAGTGTCTTGACATATTTGTTTTGAAATGGCCAAAGCTGGACTATCAGTTTGTGTTGGAGATGGGGCCTAGTTTGAGAGGGAGAGACATAGGATTGGGGGTTGGGGTGGGGGGTGGAGATGGGGCCTAGTTTGAGAGGGAGAGACATAGGATTGGGGGTTGGGTGGGGGGTGAAGACAAGAAGAAACAGAAAAGGAACAGAGATTGTGTTATTCACGAATGTAAAATTTCATAATTGTTGAAGAGAGATCATCTTTTTCTTTATTTAAAGTCTTTATATAATTGCACTTTTCACCACATTCAAGCATATTTTATGGGTATCTTTCAGGGATCAATCTAGGCATAGAAACTATGAAAGAAGAAATAACTTGTAATGTAAACTCAATATGGTACTGTGCTGGATTGCATCCAGGAATGGTAAGAATGTACTGTTCAAATATGTTTTATTCAAATTTGTTTCTCATTGCTGTGTTTTCTCCCGATCAGGTGCTCCACCTAGAAGCACAAGAGAGAAACCAATGGGTTGCAAGACAATTTTTGTTGGGGGCATCCCTGACAATTGCACAGAAGATTTGCTGTTTGAGGTCTTTGAAAGCTGCGGTCCAATTCAGAGCATACGCATCAGCAAGAAAAACTTTGCCCACATTAGATTTGAGAACATGGACTCCGTAGAAAGAGCGCTTTACATTTCAGGTCTGTACTCGTAGAATTTTTTAAATGTTTTTTTTATATCTGTTGTGTGAAAATCAATGGCTGTTTGTGTCTATAGAGACTACTGTATAAAAATCAGTCATTCGGTGTCTCTGTCCAGAATAGCATATGAATATGATTGATTCTGTACCTATATCCAGACTAGCATATGAAAATTATTGACTTTGTGCCTCTATTCAGACTAGCATATATGAAAATTATTGACTGTGCCTCTATCCAGACTAGTGTAGGGAAATTATTAACTCTTTGCTCCTGTCCAGACTAGCGTAGGAAAATGATTGACTTTGTGCCTCTATTCAGAAAACCGTATGAAAATTATTGACTGTGCCTTTATCCAGAAAACCGTATATGGAAATGATTGACTCTGTGCCTCCGTCCAGACTAACATGTGAAAATGATTGACTCTGTGCCTCTATCCAGAAAATCGTATGAAAATTATTGACTCTGTGTCTCTATCCAGAAAACCTTATGAAAATTATTGACTCTGTGCCTCTATCCAGAAAACTGTATGAAAGTTTAACAAAATGTTTGTCTATCAAGGTTACCGTATGAAAATCAACGACTCCGACAGCAAGGACGACACTGGACGTATTCATGTGGATTATGCCCAAGCCAGGGATGACCAGTTTGAGTTTGAGTGCCAACAGAGGGCAATGGCACGGGAGATGAGGCACATGCAGCGTTTGGAGGAGGAGAGGCATCGGCCCTCCAGCCCTCCCCCTGTCCTCCACTTTGCAGACCATGAGGCGTCCTTGCTTCTGGAAAAATTGAAATGTGAGTACAAAAGTTTGTATTTCATTTTCCAGTCAGCTGTTTTTGTTTCATTTTTTCTTCTATTTAAAGGGAATATGCTGGTGTAACTAAAAATAAAGGTGCAGTTAAATGTAGCTATTTATTTTAAGAGATGTTAATCCTGAAAAAAATCATCAACATTGAATATGTTGAATATGTTTGTAATTTTCTGTGATTCTTATTACCTGCATAAGAAATTTTAAGGTGTTCGATATTATATACATTTTTTTAAGCTGTGGATCATGCGAATGGGTGCTTGTTACATCAAACTGATTGTACTGAGAGTTTTTACAATGGCTGGTCAGAGTCATTTTTCATTGTGAAACTTTCATCAAGTATTGGATTCATTAAAATGTAACTGTTAACATCATGACTATAGTGTCATATATCATACTGCTCAGAATTGTTAGCAGGATTAGAACATAATAAATGTATATGGCTAGACATTGGGTATATTGCCTTTAGACACATATGAAACAAGAGAGAGCAAAAGAAGGGATGACGAGTCATTTTAAGGGAAATGTTAACTTACAGTATGATAAATAACTAAGTATGAACCCCTAAAGATAGGAGTCATAAAAATATTAGAAAGACAAATCTCTCTGGCACAAAGTGATATGTAACATCAATGAATTAGGATATACCTTTCAATTAAAATCACGTATTTTGTATCCTGGTCTGCAATGCGGAATGGAAAAGAATTCAAGAAAATTGAAACATCAAAATTGATGGATTTTTATGAGTCACCTATTCTATTTCAGCTGAGGAAAACTTTCCAAAGGCATCCCAAATACTGATGACATGGCTGGAGAGGGGAGAGTGCAATCGGCGTACATTCACCACTTTCTACTCAATGATACAGAATGTCCATGGACAGTTGCGTCGCCTGGTTTCTGAGAAAGACAACTTGAAAGAGGAGTATGAGCGCTACAAAATCCAGCATCAGCAGCGCCTTCAAGGATTCACTAGCCAAAGTAAGTATTAGGGTTCTGATTCTTTTCCATCAAGCTGACGTCAAAGGTAGGGCCGTCCCGTGGCAGATTTCTCACTTATAACGTCTAAAATTAAATTGTAAAGCATTTAGCTGAAAAGGCCGTGTCAAGGTTCTATCCATTAGTTGCGGAGATTCAAAGGGAACATAAATTTTCTATTGCTAGGTTGGGTTTTTTTTTTGTTATGTTTTTGTTTTCCTTTTTGTGGGGAGGGGAGGGGTTATTCTAAATGAACGACTTGTAAGCAAATACAAAAAAGAATAGCCCCAATCTTTTGGCCGTAAAATAATAGGACATAAACAAACTTCGCCTCTTCTCAAACTTTTTCAATGATAATTTTCGTTTTAATACAATTAGCCCTTATCTGCATAGGTTGGGTTTCTTTGTTAAAGAACTTTCTGATCCCTTCAAGGATGGTTAAATCTTGTCATCGGATGCCAAAATCACCATGAAAATGAGATCGTCTTGTTTTTGTCTTTTCTCGTCTGTCAATGATGCACATTCTTGTTTGAGACTGATTTGCTTGCATTCTCTTACATGCTTTTCCGAGGAAATGGATTTCTTGCTGGCTGTCTTGCATTTGGTCTGAAAAAGGATATATGATTGAAGTGCACTAAGAAAGACAATTTTTTTTTCTTTTTGTTTTTTTGTTTGTTTGCCATTGCGCTAAAATGAAGAAAATGCTCAAAAATTGTAGTAATGTAGAGAAGTTAGTTCACTGAGAATTATGAATTCTATCAATCATTCTTTGCCCTGATTCAAGGCCTTTTATTCTCTTTCAAGCTTATTTGTCTTCTCAAAATTGAATGCTGTGTCATATGTATTGCTTTTCTATATAGCTGGCTTTACTTTTTTAATAGTCATTTCCTTTGTGTTTCTGGAATCCTATAGTTTCACTAGATTTTTTAGAACTATTTTCAACTTATCTTTATGATATTAAAAGAAAGAAAGATAACCCCCAACATAAACCCTAAAACCAACCACCGTCAGTAAACAGAATAGAATCCAACAACAATAGAGCAAAAAACAAAATTAAACAGTCTAAGCCCCTGATATCTGTATGTATTAAAACGCAAGAAAATAAAAGCCCTAATAATACTTTTTCTTATCATCATTAACATTAACGTACCAATATCTCCTGTCATATTTTGTTTTTAGAACTGAAATATTTTAAAGTTTTTTTTTGTTGTTTGTTTTTTGTTGTTGTTTTTTTTTTGTTTTTTTTGTTTTTTTAAAAAATTATTTTAGATATGCCAGTGCTCTTTTCATGTCCCTGACATAATGCTATGTAGGTATTGACTGTTTGACTTGTGGCAAGGTAACTGCTATCTGCACAAAGACAATTTTACCAAAGGAAGTATTGTGATGATTGATTCATTCATTGTTCATTATTCTCATGGATGTGTAAATGAACAAAGGTAAATTGTTCCACCAGAGAGAAAAAAAAAATGATGAAAAGTGAGAAGGATAATATCAAAAATCATGCTGAAGAAAACAGGTGCTTGTAGGCCACTCTTATTTAAAAAGAATAACTTAAAAAATTTGAATAGCACCTTGGACAAGTGGCACTTTAGCATTGTGGACGCTTTATGGAATCGGCAGTGGCGTATCTATTGCTCTTATGTGTGTATTTATAATACATGCACAGGACTTCAGTGTTTGATTAAGAAAAAAAAATTAGTCACCTATGCTTGTGCTGTGAATTTTATCTTTTTCCATGCTCCTCTCCCATTCGGAGCATGAGGAAGAAGAGAGTAAGTTGATGGATGTGCCTCCGTACCATTATCTAGTCTGTCAGGTGGAGCGAGTGCTGGTGACCGCCCACAAACAAAGATGCAGGGACCAGTTTACAAAGGCTCAGCGCAAGAACATTGATACCTGGCTTCGCCAGGCCCAGGTAGTGTAATGCAGACATCTGCCATATTAAGATGGGTAACGTGTGTCGATTTTTCTCTCTGGACAGCCAGTAAGCACTGCCATGGATGGATGAAATCTCAACCTGCCACTGGCTTTTTTTTCAAAGTGGAGGTCTTAATTCTTATTATGTCACGTTTTTTAAATGATAATTGGAAAGAAAGAAATGAAATTTGTCATAAAAACAACCCGCATCTGAGAGGAGGGTAAGGAGTTCATAATAAATCATTCCCATTAAAACTCTCTGTTGTCTGAAAATTTCAGAGTTGGAAAGAGAAAAAAAAGTTTAACGGGCAATTTTCACATGCTGTTTCACTTCATTTTCTGTCTTGGCTTTTTTCTTCTCCTGCTAAACAAAAGAGGCTTGTATTAATCCTGACCTGGGATTTTCAAGTGGGGCTAATTTAAAAAAAAATGAAAACACCATTTTCTCTCCCTGTTTCATAGATCTGATAGAATGTCTAATTATGTTGCTTTCCATTTGGATTCAATTGTCATAGCAGAAAGTTTATCTTTTGATCCTTTTACACAAGACTATTATTGCATTTTGATATTCATTCTCTCTAACCTTCTTCATACAACGCTTTCCTCTATGTAACTGCTTGGTTCAATGTAAACTCATTTCATTTTGCATCAGAAAGGGGTTTGATATGTTTTCATATAGACCTGACATTCTTCTGCACATTATTGTGTTCCGAAGCCATTCTGGTGTGGCTTGAGTGTTGTGGGGTTTGTTTGTTTGTTTTTTGTACTAGTATTTTTATGTTGTGTTTTTTGTTTTTTTGTTTGGTTTTTTTTTTGTTTTGTTTTTTTTTTGTGCTTTTTTGGGGTTTTTTTTTATGCAACTTTAGTTTATTAAATTGCTTGTAATTGAACCTTCTCAAGCTGTCTTTGCCAAAATTGGTGTGAGTGTTCATGAATTTCTTGGCTTATTTCAATCATTTTCCTTGACTAGCATGGTTTTTAGCCTAAATTCAATTCTGTTTGAAATTAAATAGCTCTAATGCTTGAATTTTCTCCTTTCATAATTTCTCTTTTTCTTTGCCTGTTTGTGCTGGACACTCCAGTTTGAAAGGAGCTCTTTTTGCTGTGTAGAGCAATTCAAGTACACTCATTCCATTTAAGCCCATCAAATTCACAAATTTTAACAGCTCTTTCTGATATATTATTTCTTTGGCTGCCTGCTATGTTCTTGTCCTTCGTCTTGGTCTGCCTCTTGGTTTTATTATTCCTTTTAAATCCTTGCTTTGATCCCAGAATAAATTAATTTGAATTTCTGCTAACTTGCCCCATCAGTTTTCGTGCTCCAGACTTACTTAAACATCCTATCTAATGGTGTTGGTAATTTTCTGATTTACCATTCTTTTGTTGTTTTTTTCCCATTAAAGTTTCTGCCTTTAGTTTGAGAGATTTTTGTTTTTAGCATTAGTTTGTAGTGTTTCAGCTCCTTGGTATAGGTTGTTAGTGTTTCATAGTGTGAATGCCTTCTTTCCTCTCTTTGATTTTTTTTGTTTTTGTTTTGACAACGTATGCCCCAGAATTCAAATGAAAACACGAAAGAAAATGTGTGTTTATCCAATGCAGTGCTTCTGGCTGTCATGACTGCTCCCATCTTTTCATTTTTCATCACTTGATAAAATCTCGACGCAAGGGTATGTTTAATTTAATTTTCTAAATTTTTTTATTTAAAGTATTTTTCTTCAGCATTTAAATTTTGTATGTAGATCTAGATCTAAATGTAACTTTTTTTTTCTCTCTTTATATGTTTTTTAAGTAACATTCTAATGTATATCTTATGACGTATGATATGTAGAGAATTTCTCCGTCAAATAAGGTAAGTGCATGAAAATTGTTGTTAATTTTCCTCTTGTAGAATTCCCTTGTTTTAGGTTTTGTTGTTGGTTTTTTTTTTATGTATATTCTGTTAACTAAAAAAAAAAAATGGTTATCTCATTCTTCAGATTCCTTTTGTTTTGCTTTATATTATAAGGTTTTTATTTTAATCTGTTATAGACTGCATAATGTACTAATGAAGTGAGCCAGCTATCCCTTGGGAATTTGCTGATAGAAAATGGCCATCCTGTAATAGTTGTGAAGGTTGTAGACCTTCAAGATGAGATTCTCGACGAGATTGATAGCTGAAAGTCTTTTAATCGGGAGACTAATTTTTGGCCGGCAAATCTGGAGTGACTGCTAGGCATGAGGTGGTGGAGGAAATGGAATTGTTGAAATAGAAAGATGTGGAGATTGTTTCCCCAGTGAATGATCTTCCACTTAGCTGAGTTAAAGATTAAATTTTTTTATGGCCTTGGATCTGGAAATTATTTGGAAAGGATGTAGAAAGTCTCTGACTTCAATAAGACAAGCAGTGATCCCTCTCGTATATGATTGTTTGACAATGATAATTGCTCTCTTTTAAGATACAAGTTTGTTGGGATTATTTTGTTTGGGTCTTTTTTCTTGTTGTTTTATTTGTTTGTTTGTTTTTATTGGTTGCTGACTGTTGGGTCTTCCTTTGTTCTTTGTTTGTTTTTTTGTTTTTTAAATATCAATACTCTGTCATATACTTTACTTTCGCACACTTCAGAGGTAAGTACTTAACAGGATTTTGTGCTCATCTCTTTATGCTTCTGAAACCAGTGAATATAGATAGGCTGAGAAATTACGAGCTTGTAGGATCCTCAGCCCTGTACCCAATCCGATGAAATTCACCCCCAATTTAAATGTTGCATGATCAGTTGATTAGATGCAGAATCCTCTGCTCTGTACTCATTAGGTATCTGATGTCCTGACTACACTTCTTACGGACAGAATTCTGGTTCTTTAAACATTGTCTAGTGCTCTACTTGCTTCTGAGAGGGAGGTTACCTGCAATATATTATTAGAATCTTTCTTTCCACTGGAGACATAATATGTGGCAAATTTTTATTCTACTTTGCTGCTTCATTTTACTAGTCTTGACTCTGTCTCTCTGAAAGCAAAATGAACATGTCTGCAGCCCAAGTTTTCTGAGTGGGTTAAATTGGCATAACTTACTGTTAACATAACAGCTTAACACACCATGTCAGTGGCAGTATGTCTGCATTTTCTCAGACAGTTATGTGATACGTCGGATGAGCTATTCAATTTTTTTATGTTTGTTCACTGTCATAATATCAGTGTGTTTTTATGGTTTTCACTGTGCTCTCCACCTCCTTTTATATAAGGCCTTCTGATACAATTTTTTGAGGATTCCCACACCAAGGTATGAGATGGGACATGGTGACGTGGTTAGAAAAAAAGGGCCTTATCCGGATGATGGCATGACTCAGAACTCTGTTGCCGTGGGCTCGAAAGGAATTCTGCCTGAATTACTACATGAAGAAAACTCTATTGTAGTTTGTTTGAAAGGAATTCTAGTTTAGGCAAAGAAATCTATTGCATATTCAAACGGAAATCTTGGACGAAGTGGAAGTCAAATAACTCTATTGCACTTGGTCTGAAGGAAATTTTAGCATGGAGTGCCAGTTTGGAGAACTGTATTGCAGTATGTTGGAAAAGAATGTTTATATGGTATGCAAGATAAAAAAAAATACTTATGATGCACTATATTCATCAGGAATTCTGACAGGAAAAACCAAGCACAAAAGTGTGTTCTCAAGTAATTCTGGCATAATGTACCAGACACAAAACTGGACTTTAGTATGTTCACAAGGAATTCTGGCATGACGTCCTAGACACGGAACTGGACTTTAATATGTCCACAAGGAATTCTGGCATGATGTACCAGACACAAAACTGGACTTTAATATGTTCACAAGGAATTCTGTCATGACGTCCTAGACACGGAACTGGACTTTAACATGTCCACAAGGAATTCTGGCATGATGTCCTAGACACGGAACTGGACTTTAATATGTTCACAAGGAATTCTGGCATGATGTACCAGACACAGAACTGGACTTTAATATGTTCACAACGAATTCTGTTATGATGTTCTAGACACAGAACTGGACTTTAATATGCTGACAAGGAATTCTGTCATGATGTTCTAGACATAGAACTGGACTGAAATATGTTCACAAGAAATTCTGTCATGATGTTCTAGACACAGAACTGGACTTTAATATGTTCACAAGAAATTCTGGCGTGATGTTCTAGACACAGAACTGGACTTTAATATGCTGACGAGGAATTCTGTCATGATGTTCTAGACACAGAACTGGACTTTAATATGTTCACAAGGAATTCTGTCATGATGTACCAGACACAGAACTGGACTTTAATATGCTGACAAGGAATTCTGTCATGATGTACTAGACACAGAACTGGACTTTAATATTTCACAAGGAATTCTGTCATGATGTACTAGACACAGAACTGGATTTAAATATGTTCATGACACAGAACTGGACTTTAATATGTCCATAAGGAATTCTGGCACAACACGCTAGTTGCAGAACTGGATGTTCAGTCTGAATTATTACCGTATTTTGTTTTGCCGGGAAGGTGAGTGTAGCAGAAAATTATTATTTGGAGGAAACTCTCTACTCATGTACTGGTCTTCCTGTTTTTGATGCGGCATCTGTTCCAAGACCTGGTTGTGAATGTCCAATGAGCTTTTCTGTGAGCCTAAGGGAGTTCCATCTTATCCTTGGTGTACCTCATCTTTGTCTTCCTTTGTAGAAATTGTTATTGTTGATATACATACTCTAAAGTTGTTCTTAGTGTTCTGCCTGTGATGCAAAACATGCTTCTCCAGAGTCAGGGTAGGCTCCCGGTGATTTCTTTGTTTTTAATTATCCACGAATGTTCCTTGGAGTGCTCGTTTGTACAGCAGTAGCCACTTCATTAACGTTACTTGTGTTATACAAGGAGGCCTCATTTTGAAGGAAGTAAGTATCTCCTTCAAGGTTTGATAGGATATCTTTTGCTTCTTTTCTATGAATTTGATTTAATTTTTTGAGTTACAGTCAGTGGAAATGGGCACCAGAAAGGTTTAATCTTGTTGTTATATGTCATTTAGATTGAATACAGTGGCTTAACAGAACGTAATAATGTGTCTTTTGCCATTCCCATATTTTCTCATATGTGGGCAAATCTCACACATGTATATGGAGCCCGGATTCGCAGATTTATTGGATCAGTGATTGAGTCAGATGCCTGGCATTTAAACATTGTCACTGACGGTAATGATGAGATTATTGAGAAAAAAACTCCTATGGTGCATTTTACTCTGACTGTAACTCACCTTGAGGCAACTAACCATCCATTCCAATTTGCCCACCTGAACACGCTGCATATTGTGTATAACTAACAAAGCTTCTTCTCCGTCTTCAGCTGGGGTTTTGTCAGACTGATGGCGCGTAAGTACTAAGATGGAGAGAGAAGTAAAGACAAGCAAGTAGAGAAAGAAGAAAGTGTTGGATAATTTAGGAAAATAGAGAGTTCAAAGCAACACACATATCCTTGCTGATGAGACATTCAAATTTCATCGCCATTTGTCATCACGTATTGATCCTTCTTATACTGGGAGAAGTGTTTCACCATCTGTTATCTGTTTACTTTGGTAGGAAATAAGGGAGAGCCAAGACGAGGATGGCGTGAAGACTGAGAATGTTGTAATGAACGATGACATGGACTTCTCTGATGATGAAGTGGAACCAGACGAGGCTCCTAATGCCAAGAAACGCAAAATGGCGCCTTACACGGAAACAGGTATTTTTTTCTGTTTTACTCCCTTTTTTTATATTTGGCAAGCCTTCTTTTTCTTTAGCTTTTTGTGTTTGCATTCTTTTTTTAGTTATTGGATTAAATAATAATAATAATAATAATAATATTAATAAAAATAATAATAATAATAACTTTATTGAACAACTTTTTAAACTGTTTTTGTTCACACTCACCCAAAGAACAGACAGGGATTCCAAATTTCTGTTATTTAGCGAAATTCCACTATTTCTAGTTCTCTGCTATGTTGATGGGCACATTAAGCGGAAGGCATTATGCCCATATTCGAAGTGGGAACCATGCTCCGGTACATGGGAAACAAAATTATTGAAGCATGACAAGCATGAGCCCAACAAGGATCATGAGTAATCCAATAGAAAATGC
>JBBPDF010339176.1:0-11258 GCA_037974715.1 Lomanotus vermiformis | reverse complement strand
AACAGCAAAAGCAAAGAGAGCTTTTGTATACCTTCTAAATCAGGTTCCATGCAGTGTGCGTCTCCCCACCCCCCCCCCATTCTTCTCTACTTTTGAGGAACATACAGAGCAGCAGCCACCCTGGTGCATCACGACGTTTTAAAGAGGCATTTCACTGCATGTCACGGTTCGGTACACTTTTTACATTTCAGAGGGATGAGAAAATAATGTGCAAGGAACTACAATATTTAGAGAATATCAACATCCCAGCTGACTTCAGGATTCAAACTTGGAACTTCTGGTCAAGACAAAAGCACTGCACAATTTGAACAGGTAGCATGGCAAATGGAGTGAGATTCTTGGATCTCTAGTATAGACAGGGCAAATGTTTTTTATTACTATAGATAAAAGCCTATTATATCTCAACATAGACCATGTTTTGTGTGATGTGTGTAAAATCTCTCTTCCTCACTTTGTTTTTACTTGCTTTGTTTTTATTTATCCAGATGAGTATACTTTTGTCCAGAGCAGTTGATGAAAGATGTTTTCTTCTTTCTTGTTTCTTCTTTGTCTCCAATTAGGGTGCCTACTTTCTTTGACTCCTTCCAGCTGCTTTCTTCAATATCTTTACTGAAAGTATGGTTCATTCTCTTTTGATTACATTTACTTTCAGATGGTGTTTGCTTATATTTTAATTGACGGAATCTGTCACCAGCATGTGCTACCTCAAATAACAGTTCCTGCTCATATACAACTTGAGACTGTGGGATGATGCTTCGGAAGTCTTTACGGGCATGTTAAAAGGTAAACATTATTTGGCCAAGACTGCCTTCTTAGGGTTCCAACATACTTTAAGATGGCTTTATCTATTTATTTCTGATGCTTCATTGATTTTGGTGTTTAATTTTATATGTGGTTTAGTTAGTGTCCCCTTTAAATGGTGTTGTTGCGGTTGTATTTTTTTATTTGAAATTTAAGTTTGAAATGGTTGGAGTATCTAGTAAGGATATGATTTGGGGTTGTTGGTAGTTTTCTTTCCGTGTCCTCAAGACGGTTTTCAAAGGGTTTTGGTACTGTGCTATGCTTTTGTTGCTTATGACATTACATGGTTGGTTTTTGCATTATCTATGTCATCCACATTCTTCTCTTTCTCTTTATTTTTCAATTGTATTGCTCTTTTCTTTTTTAAGGTGTTCTTTTAGTATTTGTCTTTTGAATTTTGAATTTTGATTCATGTAAATGTATGCCGCTCATATAATTCTGCAATGTCTTGGTCCTCTTTGTGACTCCCTTTCATTTTTTTTTTTTTACTTACAGCAAGGACTGGACAGGAATGGACAACCCTGATCCGCAGAGTTTGCTGGTGCAGATTGATGGAGAGAATATCCAGCATGTCTCTTCTACAGTCGTTAGGTCTGAAGACTGACTGACTGACTGACATTGATTTAACAACTGCTCATATAATTCTGCAATGTCTTAGTCCTGTTTGTAACTCCATTTCATTTTTAATGTTACTTTCTCACTTTCTTTAGATGATTGTTTAAAATTTGATTACAGATCATTTTCATACGTCTCTATATTGATTCTTTTAGCAATCAGATGTGTTCTCCGTGTCAGACATACTCTTTTTTAAACCCTCCAAGCTCGATGAATTTATTTTTCGTGTCCATTATGATTTGATTATAAAACCATGTTCATAGAGTTAGGAGTCTATTGTGGAACATAAAAACCTGCTGTTACCTTATGCTTTGGGCAGTGTGGTCTAGTGGTAAGAGGCTCGACTCGTAAATGAGAGGTTGTGGGATTGAGTCATTCTGTGGGCCTTTTCCAGCTATACCACACTCAGGTGGAATGAGTTCCTGGTGCTAAAACAGTATTGTCTCTGTCAGAAGAATAATGTATTGCGCCTAACTGGCTGCATCTTATGTGTTCAGTGTTGCTACTATTCATTGAGGACCCCTTGTAAAGCGCTTTGAGCTCATTTAATGGATATTTCTCTACATAAAAACTCATGTTTATTTGTTTATTTATTTATGCTTACATCTAATCCATTTTTCAAAATTTTTCTCACTTTTCTTTTCTTTTTTTCTTTTTTTTGCCAACAGACTATACTTTTGACTATACTGGAATGGACACCATACCCCGATCCGCAAAGCTGAAGACAGAGTTGGCTGGCGCAGGTTGATGGAGAGATAATCCATTGTGACTCCTCTACGACCAGTAGGTCTGGAGACTGACTGACTGACTGACATTAATTTTAAAACTGTTGACACCTGCAGCAAGTTGTTCCTTTCAAAATGTTGAATCATAACATTTGATAACATACCCATTATCTTAATTTCATTATTTATTGATTATTGGGTTTTTTTCCCTTTCCCTCCAGCTTTGATTGGAATTGGAATGATATAGACAGTGCTCCAGATGCTGACAAAATATAGGAGTCTTGAACACTCTCTGTTGATGACCAGTGGAGGGCTTAGAGGTTGAGAAAAGAGGTTTTATACTTTTTTCTTCTGCATGTCAATGTTATTTCTTGTAGGAATGAGATAATTCTTAATGTCATGTGTTGTGAAGTCACATGAATTAATTTATGCTATTTCTTATAATTTTTCTGTTTTGAGGCATTTTAGTCACTAGCTGATTTCTTGCAATGATCCACAATTGGATAAGACAGTCATGTCAATTTATGATTGCCTTGGTTGTTACAGGACCTTAGTATAATATCAGTAGGATCAGTAGGCTCAAAGTTGTGCAGAAATATTGTATTGCGCTTTTTTTTTTTTATAATAAAAAACTTGTGCATGTTGATAAAATTGTAAAATGGCTAAAACACTGAATGTATAAGCCTTTGAACATTTTAAAGGTGAAGACAAATAGAGAGGGCAAAAGCCTCATGTTTTTGTCACGTTTTTTTGTCATTGCAGAGTAGTGCGAGATATGGTTCATGTCCACACAGGATAACCTCTTTTTTCTTCTTCTCCTCCTCCTCCTCTTCCTCCTTCTCCTCCTTCTTACATAACAGCTGACACACTCAGTCACTGAGTATTCTTGTCAAAGTGTCAAAAAGTGATCAGACTATTAGTATCTACATTTCAATGTTATACATTTAACTTTCTGTTTAAAATCTTCAATATCTTTACTGAATTTTACATTGATTGGTAGTTTATTCCATGCATAATTGAAAGATACTAGGGAATACAAATGACCAAACTTGAAGATTGTAATGTTAATGTTAGAGCACCAGATCTTGTATGGTTATTTCTCTTGTAATAGTGAAATTCTGGTGGTTTGGTGTATCTTATTATATATCCGTCCAACTGTTAGTGCTATAATTGTCTCTTATCTGATCCCCATACACGCATATTTTTCCAACTTTAAATTTCCTCTTTTAATTTCTACGTTTGTTTCGCCAGGATGAGAGATTTCACTGTGACCCTTGGGTCCAGAGATATTAGTACCTTTTTAAACAGAAGACTGATGTGATGTGTGCCAATTGTTTTCTTAGGGTAGATATAATATCCCAATTATTTTTTTTCAACACACATAAATAATATTGATCAAAATCTCATACAGAGCACCAAAATAAGACTATTTGCAGATGGTAACTTGTCATACACAGAAATACAAAATTTAAATGACTGCAAAAATCTGCAAATGGTCTTAATTCAATCCAACAATGAAGCCAAAGATAATTATAGATAAACAAATAGAGAATATATGGTACAAAAAATAAATGCTGGCTGATTTGTAACCAAGTGTTTGAAACTTTAGTAGGATTTGGCAAATATAAAATTTAAACATATATATACAAAAAAAAAAAAAAAAAAAAAAAAAAAAAAAAAAAAAAAAAATTCATTTCTTTGTAGGAGTCAGATGTGTACTCCTAAGTGCCAAGAGACTTTTGAAGTTGAAGTTTGATATTACTGACCGATGGCTGGCAGTTGGTGTGCCTGTTTGCGACCAGGCTTTTGTTGTTGAGTCTTTGTGTTGTTTTTGAAAAATTAAAAAGTATGTAAACAATCCAATTAAAGGTCTTTGGAAGGGGGGTAATCTCTGCCCACTTCAAGTCATTATGTGTTGTCTCCGTCCGGAAAAATTATGTGTTGCACCTAACTGATGGCATATTACGTGCCATGTGTCCAGTGTTGCTCTGGGCTGGGGACCAATTGTAAAGCACTATGAGCACATTGGATATTAGGGTATATAAAAGCTCATGTTTATTTTTATTTATTTTATTTTTGGTCACATCCTTTCTATTTTTTAATTTTTCTTTTTTTTTCTTTTATTTTTTTGCTTACAGCAAGGACTGGACAAGAATGTACAGCCATACCCTGATCCGCACAGCTGAAGACAGAGTTGGCTGGTGCAGGTTGATGGAGAGATCATCCAGCATGACTCCTCTAGGCCCGTTAAATCTGGTGACTGATATTGATTTTATAACTGTTGACACCTGCGGCAAGCCGTTCCTTTCGAAATGTTGCAATGTTCAAGTTTATTTCCTTTACATTAAGTGGTCAGTGACTTATTTGACTTAAATCTGTCTGCTAGCATTGTCATTTGACTTTGCAGTCTCATGTTGCATTCCTTACTTTTGTTCAGAAGATTCTCCATTCCTGTTTATATATTACCATGAAGAAATTTAGAATTCTCTCCTGGTGAAGGTAAGAAAATGTAATAGCATATTTTGAATTGTAATAATACACTCATTGCATGACATTTGATATCATACCCTTTTATTTCAACTTCATTATTTATTGTTTATTGGGTTTTTTTCTTTCCCTCTAGTATTGATTGGAATTGAATTGAATTGGACAGTACTTCGGATGCTGACAAAATATTAAATGAATTGGACACTCACTTTTAAAGACCAGTGCAAGGTTTAAAGGTTTAGAAAAGATTTTTTATACCTTTTTTTTCATCTGCATTTCATTTCATCAATATTGTAGGATTGAGATAATTCTTAATGTCATATATGTTGTAACGTCACCTTAGTTAACTTGTAGTATTTCTTAGAATTGTTCTGTTTTGAGGCATTTTAGTTTCTAGCTGATTTCTTGCAGTGATCCATTGTTGGATAAGACAGTTAAGTCCTTGCATGTATGCCTTGGTTGTTATAGGATCTTAGTATAATATCAGTAGGATCAGTAGGCCTACTGTTGTGCAAAAATATTGTATTGTCATTTTTTACATTTTTTATTATTTTAAAAAATACATTTTGGGATACTTTGGAGCTTGAGACACCTGTCCATTTTGATAAAATTATAAAATGGCTAAACGGCTGAAAGTATAAGCCTTTGAACATTTTTAAAGACAAAGGCAAATAGAGAGAAGAAAAAAAAAGATATTTTTGTCACCATTTTTTATTGTTATCATAGCAGAGCATTATGGGATATGGTCTTAGTCCACACAAGGATAAACTCTCTTGTATCAGTGAAATTCTGATGGTTCGGTTTATCCCATTTTATATCCAAGTTCATCTGTTAATGCTTTGAATGTCTCTTATTTGATCCCCATCAACACATATTTTTCCAACTTTTAATTTCCTCTTCTAATTTCTGCTTTTGTTTCACCAGCATGAGAGATTTCACAGTGACCTTTGACTCCACATACTAAGACAAGATCAGAGAAACGACTGTAACACAGCTTCAATCTGGACACCAGAGGGAAGAAGAAAGAGGAGGCAGCCAAAAACATGGCGAAGAACTGTGGAACAGGAAAGAAAAGCAGCAGGATGGAAGACGTGGGGTGAAGCAAGAAAAGCAGCAACTAACAGGAAAATGTGGAGAACATCTGTGAAGGCCTTATATGACACAAGTCACAAAGGAGATAGGTAACAGGTAACAGTAACTTGACTCCAGAGGTTTGTGTTTTTTTAACAGAAGACTGATGAAGTGTGCCAACTGCTTTCTTAGGGTGAGATCAAGTGTAAAAATCCCAATACTTTGTGGGCAACATGGGCAAAAAAATTTGTGGGCAGCGTGGTATAGTGGTAAGATGCTTGACTTGTAATAGAGAGGCTGGGGGTTAGAGTCATGTAGTTTTTAATTTTTTTTTAAATGTTTTGTTTTTTTGTTGTTTTTTGTTGTTTTTGTTTTTGGTCTGCCATATCTGAGTAGTATGAGGTATTGGTCATCCACACAAGGATAACCGTCAAGGAACTCTCTTGTAACAGTAAAATTCTGATTTTACTTTTAAACTTATTGTATATCCAAGTTCAACTGTTATTGCTGTGAGTAGCTCTCTTATGATCCCCATCAACATGTGTTTTCTCACTATTAATTTCCATTTTTGTTTCACCAGCATGAGAGATTTCACAGTGGCCTTTGACTCCAGAAATTTGTGTTTTAAACAGACAACTGACTGGTCTGTGCCAACTGGTTTCTTAGGGTGAGAGCAAATGTAAATAATGAATACATTATTTTTATATACACAAATTACATTGGTCACAGCCTCAAACAAAGTGTCAAAATAAGACCATTTGCAGACAGTAGAAAAAAAAGTATGATATAATGGTCAGCAGTGATCTTTTGTAATTTAGCCTTCGAAATGTGGAGAAAGAATGATGAAGAATATTCTGTATGATAAAAGAATTAAAGTGGAATGTAATAATATCAGGTTAGAATTTAAAGTGAGATTAAGAAAAAGAAAAACTAGAACTGGGGGGAAAATGTGATGTCAGAGATTTTATCAAAAAGAAGAGAGACACAGACTTATTATGCGATAATAACTAAAAAAAAAAAATTAAAAGATTATCGTATGCAGATACTGTAAGTGGAAACAATTCAACAATCACAACCTAGAAATAATTTGCAAAATCAAATACACATGTACTTTGCTACATGCAGGAGCCATAAGGTGATATGATAGAAAAAAATGTTGAAAAAGAAAAAGACAAGGAACTATTGGAACCTCAATTGTAGTGACAATAATTTTCCTCATGGATCGCTACAGTTCTCTAATGCCAACCGTTTTGCTACTGAAAAGCTTATGGAACTTAAAATGGGTAGAATTTCTGGAACTTGAGATCAAGATGAAAGCATTATTAGAAGTGAAACCTAAGCATTTTCGCTTTGAAAGAATTTTAAATAAATACAACTTAGACGGGTATGAATTAATATGAATGATTTTATGTAAATCTGATGTGGACAGAGATATTACATACATAGACAATAGCATAAAATATACATAACTTTGCAGGAAGTATTTACATGAAATAAAACTTAATAAAACAGACAAGTCATCTCTGGCATTGATATATAAGAATCCAGTTAGCAAAATAACAGAAACTTGACTGATTATTCAAAAGGTTTCATGGAAAAAAATTCTTCTTATTGATTAGAAACTATTTACTGAAAAAAGCCCAAGAGATGCGAATGATGAATTTTTAGGTATTGTCCATTGTCAGAGATTTTTTTGTCTGCATCAAAATGTGTTTGAACCTACACGAGATAGACGTCTGAATTTATGACACTCGACTTGATTTTCAGTAATGAAAAAGATATAATCAGAACATTATCGTCAATTGGAAGAAGTGACCATGGGCTCATCTCTTTTGACATGTCTGCTTTCAAAACCAGATTGAATGATATAAATACAATGAAATGAATTATACTGAAATTAATGCTTCTATGGACATAGATTGGGGTTCACTAATGTTTTGCATGAAAGTTGAAAAGATAAGGCCACTTTTTAAAGACAATTTAAGAGAAGCAGTACAGAGACTTTTTCCCAAGATTCAACCATGATGCAACAAAGTGTCTGGCAAATGAACGAAATTAATCGATGTTCAATAGGAAAAAAAATCCTAAAGCAATCTTAAGAAAAAGCAAAGGCTTGGGAAAAGGCTCTGCATTTGTCCTGATGAAGAAATAAGAAAAGAATATAACAATATGTAATCAGGTACATCAATATAGCGGAAAAGAGCATTTTTGTTAGAGAAAAGCGTATCAAAACAAGCAAAAGTCAGTCCTAAAACATTTTGGCATTACTGTCAAACCAAACCAAAATTGAAGACATCAATTCTTCATCTGCACGTTGATAAAAAAGAAAAAAATATTGACTACTTCTTGTAATGAAAAGGTTTGATGTTCTAGCAAAATTCTTTTGCTCGATTTTTACGAAACAGAATGATTTTGTCATGACCAAAGTCCATAACTATTCCAAATCTGCCATTGAGGAAATTGTAATATTTTAAATAGTATGTGACATAGAAAAAGATAAGTCATGGAATGAGGAAATTAACCTTTTTGTGTCTATTTCTTACCTTTTTTTTAAATTATTGTTGTGGTTCATCAGAATTGCTTCTAATCAAGTTGATTCATCATATTAGGAAATATTTTTCTATCCTTGAAATGAAGAAAAGAAAAGAGCAGAAGTAAAGAGTGTTTACTTGCATGCTATGCATTATAATTATACATATCATACATGCATAATGTTTGACAACATACTCATTTATTTCAATTTTTGAAATTAATTTATCGTTTGTTTATTATTTTCCTTTTAGCATTGACAAGAATTGGAATGACATGCAGAGTGCTTCAGATGTTGGCAAAATATAGGATAGCTCTGTCACTCTCTCCCGATGATCTGTTAGGGGTTTAGAGGTTGAGAGAAGAATTTTTATGGTGATTTCTGCATTTGTTTGTATCTATGTTGTCAATTGTAGGATCGACAAGTTTGAGTGTCATTAGTTGTGAAGTTTCCTTAGTTTATTACTGCTATTTTTTATAGTTCTTCTTTTTTGAGGCATTTTAATCGCTAGCCGATTGTTGTAATGATCCAAAATTTGATGCAAGTCCATTTATGATTACCGCGCTTGTTACAGTAGTTGTTACTGCCTTAGTATATGTGATATATTTCAGTGAATCCTTGAATTCCTGATTTAAAAAATCCAAGTTATGAGAAGTAATAACAGTGCACATTCGGTATCACCTTGGCTTTAACAATTCTTTAACATGGTGTGCAATCCTATAAACTTGATACATGTAACACTAATGCATACTCATGCACAAACAAATATGGAGCCAGGACATGATGGTGGGAGACCTTATTTTCCATGGCAGAGAGGCTATAACCATGTTCTCAGTAGGCACTCTAAACCCATAGAGCCGTGCGTGAGCGAGAGCGAGTTTTTTGTGATTTTGGTCAACTTCACTCACTGATAACTTTTTTACTATCAAAGATATGGCATTAAAACCAATATCAAATTAAAGAGTGTTCTTTTCTGTGTTATTTGATTGTTTGTAGGTTTCTGTATGTTAATATTTACTATTTTTATTTATTTTTTGAAAAAACACACTTTCACGGAAAAACACGCATGAAAAATCATGGTCCTGGAGACCCCGTCTTCTTCTATCCAACGGCACAAGTCGGGGTTAAAAGCTATCGACATGAAATAAGTTGGTTTTCGTAGTAGAAGAGCTGGCCTTTCCAATGGTGGTATGCGCAATCCTGTTTCACCGAGGGAGGGAGGGAGGGAGGGAGGGGGAGATTTTCTTTTTTTTCTCTTCTTCATTGCTGTTGTTCACAACATATTGCTTGTGATTAATAATTGCTTGATGCCCTTTCTGAAAAGAATGCATACATTGGGACTGTTGTCTCTGTTTCTCGCTGTACAACCTTATTCATTATTATCATTAAATGTTGTGCTTCAGTTAAAATGCATACATGTATGAAAAATAAAACCCAACAACAATAGAGAGCATAATGAAATGTATGTTATATGTATTCTTGTGTCTAGTGTATTTTTCTAACAGGAACTTACAGGTGGCACTTGGTAACTATGGGTACTAAAAAGGAAAACTTTCTTTGTTCATTGTTAGTGGCTTTTGACTTGACCTGGACAAACTAATCAACTGAAGATGTCTACCAAGAAGAGTATTGACTTAAATTTTCATCGCAAAATCAAAGTGTCATATGCCCTTGAAAAACCAGTACTACATTACAGAAAGTTGCAGATAAATTTGGCATAAATCAAATCATACACAGGCTGGATGGATTCAACTAAAAAGACTTCATGTTGCAAAAGGGCTTAAGTGATAATTGTTAAAAAAAAATAAATGTAAACCAAATTCCATATTTCCCAGGCAAATCTGGAAAATCTGGTAGTCAGGATGATTTTTCAGTCTTCCAAGGGTGTCCTGATTAAATTCGAGGATGTAAAATTACAGCAAATACACACTTGAAAATTATGTGCATATGCATGCACACAGTTACATATATAGTAAAGTATTATTGTATAATGCTGCATTTGTTGCTACTTTACATCATCAATTTCCTTCATGTGACACAAGATTTAAAATGCTTCTTTCAATTCATTCATTTCCTATTCCTTCTGTCCTCCATCTTCTTGCTCATTTTCCTCCTCTTCTTTACCCCTTCTGTTCTCCCTCTTCTTCCTTACTCTTCAGAATCCTCTACTTCTCTCTTTCTCCAATTACAATTAGGAAGGTTGTACAGAGAGACAGAGACGACAGTCCCCATGTATACATTCTATTCAGAATGGACATCAAGATATAAAATACAAACACATTCATTGATTATACAAGTACATGTGTGTGCCTATGCATTTATATAGCATTTGAAAGACCCACCAAAAAGACAAAGCAATCAAACAAAACAAGACATCAACAAATAAATAATTTGAATATAAATAAATTGATACAAATGTATAGAATATAATTTTCAAGGCAATTTAGTGTAAATCCAATAGGAATACTCTTTATTGATTCAGAGATAAAACTTAGCTATGGAAATTATATTCAAAGAAATCATCAAATTCAAGAGCACTCAAATAAATGGTAAGATTAAATTATGATGATAATGATGATAAAATAGTTATTGCCTAAAAATGGAATTATTCATCCGGTCGACTATACATTAAAAATTTCAAAATGTATAATATTAATATTATCATTACGAATTCAAACAAATCAGAACATTGTCATTAGAAAAAAGTACATATTGTTATCAATTACAACATATCTTGAGACAGGACAAAAACACCCCCAGTAATCCGGCAATGCTGGCATTCTTTCAACAAGAAGGCACAAAAAGGAGAGGCAGGCAAAAGACATCTAATAACAGGCACACTCAGAAAAGACCTGAAGAAAATATATCATAAAGCCGCACTCAAATTAAAGACGACCAAGGACCTAGAAAAATTGCGACACATGGCTGTAAATCAGACGGAGTGGAAAGATATCTTCTTCTTCTTCAAGTAGCATGTTCCTTCAGGAGCGTCGCCTTCATGATGGCCGTTCTGTACAATGCTCTGTCCA
>JBBPDF010338070.1:0-11263 GCA_037974715.1 Lomanotus vermiformis | reverse complement strand
GAAAAAATACAGTTCTCTCATACATCATCACCTTACTAAAAGCCTCGAACCCTCAACCACCAACAATAATAATAGTATTTTTATTACGAATACTGCTACTGCCAATAATAAATATCTCAATAATAGTGAAGAGAAGATGATGTTGGTAACGATGATTATCTTAGTGATGATAAAGAAGAAGAAAAGGCTTTAGAGATAGCAATTTAAAAAAATGGAAAAATGTAGAGTTCTCTTACCATACCCCAACGTTTAGTTCTATACAAATACAACCATGATTAGTCACGCGCGATGAGCGATCGCGCCGCCAATAAGGAAACAGGTTTCGTTGCTTCTGTCGCTCGCAACTGAAACTTTGGAGCAACGACTTCGCGCATAAGGAAACATAGCCCAAGGCGAGTGCTGTCTTCCTTTACTGGGCTCTCTGTTTTCTACCATACGTCTCTAGACTCTATTCCTCTATTGTTGCCGATTGTTCATAGTATAACATGATAGAAAGCTACATGATTATTCAAGATACGTGTGTCGTGTTTGGTTACAAATGCAATTTACATTGATGTTTTACTACTCGACCCTTGCCTGTAACGTATGGTTCCTTGACGAGTCGTCGGCTGGTTTGAGGGAGTATCAGTAACTGTCTGACGTGGTTCATTAATCTTGTCAGTATCATTGTCAGTTTCAAGATGTAGGCCATCGAGATCCTCTATCGAGTGCAGCCGTTGTATAGTTCTGATCACTCTGCCCCTTGGCGTATTGACCTCCACTGTCCTAATGATACCATGACGCCTTGGAATAGCCTTTGTTTTTACATCAGTTGGTCATTGTAATCTTTTGCGGTGTTCGTTATCCTTAATCATAACAAGGCTTTCAATTACTGGATTAGCCTTACTTGATTACTTACTTAATTGTGGACTTCTCAAATATTCAGAGGACCACCTCTGCCAGAACATTTCAATCATCTTACAGCTTAATTAATACGTGCCACACGTCCACCTATCAGGCCTATTATTAGAGTTAAGATCATATTATACCGGATGATCCGTTGGGTGTTAGAAATGGAGATGGTGTGGATGGTTGCACTGAATCAACGTTATCTCCAACAAATGTTAGAAGCCTGGAATTCACACATGATTCAGCTTCGCACAGTTTTCAGTTTACTTCTTGTCGACAACTCATTGCCAATAAATTCTCTCAGGTTACATTTTATTGACGTGACCATCCGTTACCAGAAAGCTCCCCACCTTGGGGACAATGGCGCGTTGAATTTCCACACAGGACAACGCTGTCCATAATGACCCTTGGGCCTACTCTGTGCAGAAATAAGTCTTCGCATTTTCTGAGATTACGATTGGAGGAAGTGCACCCCTAAAAGCAAACCTAACAAAGTCAAGCAGGAAATCATCAACCGATAGCGAGTCCTCTATTTTCACGTGAACCGCTCGCTCGACGGCGTACGTGAACATTAACACATAAATCTTGGAAAATCACTATAATGCAGTTGACTAGCGGAATCAATTCCACAAACTGAAAACACAGGAGCCCGTTTCATTCTCTTTGTAGCAACGGAGCAGTCATTTGGTTGCAAGGTCGGGAATCCTGTAACCTACATGGGATGCAATTTGATTTTATTTGCTTGGCGTCGCAGCCCAACAATGCAGTTCTTTCTACGGATTGCTGTATTAATAATGTCAAAACCAACATGTTTCATAGAATTGTGATGTCGGATAAATCACTATTGAAAACTTTTCGTCAAACAAGCTCTGAAAACTCGAGTCTTCTTTGAGTACACAGAAAGCCATCAGAATCAATGAACGGATTTAAATTGGAAACTTATGAAGCTGTAGAGATTGGCCTTTTGGAAAGCAAATAACTCAATTCTTGTCGATAAGCCACCCTTTGCTCGTATTGTACAAGTTTAACCTCAGCATTTTTAAGTTCTTGTACTGACAAATTTTTAACATTCACCGAGTGTTCAGGTGAGTTCCTGGTATTGTGAATAAACCTAAACGACTATGCTACCACACGCACTGCCTTTTTGAATGTGCTCCATGGAGATAATTCAAACACAGTTGACGTTTCAAAGTGAGTCATAAACTGATTGGAAGAAACAACCATATTTTCCTCAATGACGTCATCGTCATCACGCACAATGCTGGCAACTTCGTGTCAAGCCACTTCGGACTTTGAAGCCATAACTCATATTTCACTAGGGTCTCTCCCCATTTTCCTCTTGATATGATATCCGCAGGATTCTCACTGCTGGATATGTGGTTCCAATTTTGTGTTTGAGTTTCTGAATCTCAGTCACTCTCTTGCTGACAAAGGTTTTCCAGCGAGTGGGATTTTCCCTTATCCACGCCACGTCACCATATAGTCGGTGAAACAAACACATGGGACATTGTCATCTAAATGCAACGAATGCAATCAATCGGGAACCAGCAATGCTCCAAACAGCTCCAATCGCGGCAACCACATTGCCTTGAGAGCAGCAAAATTCACCTCGGAATAGACTGAAGGATGAAAGCGACCCATCCAATTTACTAGCAACAATGTACGCCATGCGCCATTAGCCCTTTCACTTGCAACACGGAAACAATAGAGTTCTTTGAAACGTTTTGAATTCCATTGTTCACTGAAATAGTTTCGAACAATCTGAAATTGTTTCACATGCACCAAACCTTCCACCCATCGATTTAATCGTTCAACAAATGGAACTGGTAAAACGTGATCCCAATCCGGGAGAACATTCGAATAACAAGCGTTTTACTTTTGTTCACCGAACCATGGATTGTCCAAAATCCGAATAGCGAGCGGCTCCTGATTTTAAAGCAAATAATTTTATTTTCATTAGATCGATACCAACGTTCGCATTCCTTCTTTGTGTTTAACAGGCTTGAGAATGTCAGCATAGGTCTATCTAAATTAACTATGATACTTTTCAAATCCAAATGCACAAAGCCTATGTTGAGATTCATAGATATCTTATAATAAATCATATTGTGTGTTTATCCATTTCATCACTTCTGAACACATCCCAGTCTGTTAAAGCAGGACAATATTGTAACTTTTGTTTTGTTTGATCGTTCCATATTTTCTTTGTTATCTCTTATTGGTTTGTTCATTTTTAGTTTCTGTCGATATGCCGGTAAGAGGTACATCATATTGTGATCAGATTGACCAAGGGATGGATGAGCAATAGCATGGAATGCAGTTCACTACACAGTAACAATGGTCCAGAATATTGTTTCCCCTAGTTTTGCATTCTATTTGTTGTTTGTATCTTGGTAGCCCTCGACTTAATGATGTTCGATTGAAATCTCAGAGTACTATCACGAAGGATAGTTTTCTAGAGTCATGATAGTGGAGCTTGAGTGGATGCAAGCTCTATTACCGATTGTTTCGAACTATCTGGAATGTAAGTTGACTCTATGATGAAGATGAAAACTCATGGGGAGTGGAAAGGATTGCATTTATAAACAACGTTTCAAGTTCTGGTGAGCAATATGTGGAGAGAACGCTTGAGTCAGAACACCAGTGGTAGTTAATAAAGAAACACAGTCCACTACCAGATTTTTTGTCCGATAGATTTGGATCTATATCGGCTCTGTGAATTTTGAAGCCAGGGAGGTGAATGACGGAATCAGGAATAACTGGTCTTAAATGGGTTTCGGAAAATCAGAAAAGGGAACAATCTTTGAAATCACGATGGCTTGATGTCAACAGAGTTCGTCTATTTATTTGCAAGTGATCTGACGTTTGAAAGAAAGATATCTGGCAGTGGTGGTTTGAGTCTGCACACCAGCTCGCTCACCTCTTCCTTTGTTGTTCTGGTCGGCCATTATGGCTACGGCGACTGGGGTTTGTCGTTTCGGGATCATTTCCATTTAGAATGTTGGGCTGATGCAGAGAATGCTGAAGGTCATTGCACCACTCCTCTCCTCACGAATACTATCAGAGTGGCTCTGTCATATTTGATTGCAGACACCACACTTGATACGAGGGAAGACAGAAGAAAAAGAACACAGATCCACATCGTGTCGCCATACTTCGGCGCCATCTTCAATAATCATACACTATTAATCCTGTTTCCTGTTCCATTCATTGGAACCCCTTAGACTAATTCCTCATTATAACCGCAGACACTCACCAACACACTGCGTGGCTATCGTGACTGCCACACACACCTACGTAGTATCGTGTCTATGGACGGCACCAACTACTTTTACTTGTAACTGAGAAATAGAGGAAAATACGACTCGCTATTCAAATGTCAGAAATATTCGCTATTCCATTGTTACATATTACACAAGCCCGCTATTCGAGTAGCCCCACTTCAAACAAGTTCTGCAAATGTCCTGAAACATGATTTTCATTGTCTTTATGAAAGGGGACAATAATCTGAGGTAGTAAAAAAAAATCATAGCAGTCAAGCTCAAAATAGCTGCCTTTGTAGGACAACCATGCACTTCTATGATAAAGTCGAAAAAGACGAAACAATCCTTTTTTCTTTTTTTTTTTTTTGTTCCATTGGATGCCGAGGGCCTTAAGCACATTGTCTCGTATCACGATGCAACCTTTGCGATCTCTCATCGCCCCCAGTTTCTAATTCACACAATTGTTATTACAAGTCCATTTCGTCAGAGGCTCAGACGCCGATGACATGATATCAGTCGCCTCTTCAATCATGCCAAGACATTCTTCGCTTGTATATGTCCCAGTCAACAATCGTCGACCTAAAGGCTGTTCTTCAGCTCCTTCACAGTTTGCGCGTCTTTGTAATTATTGAAGTGATGTTTCACTGATGCGCTCAGAAGAAATGGACTAGATTTGTTGCCAAATGGCCCACACAGAAAATTCATAACTTTGAATCTATGATAATTTTGGAGTAGGAACTGATGGACATCCGTGTCCTCAATATGAACCTTGATATTGAAAAAGCCTGCTTCATATTATCAGCTTTAAGACCACAAGCCATCTGCGGACTGAGAGGAGAACACTGATCTGGTAACAAGCACGGACCAGACCACAAACAATCATTTAAGGGACTCCATTGATCCTTAGGCGTCGATCGAACACCGGACAGACATTTGTAGTCACAAGAGAATTCCATTCATCATAGTGTGGTGTGGTACGTAGAATATTGGGTGACCTTGATTTCACTTTTCCCTTGGGACCTCTACAATGATACCGTCATCTTCCATTTGACTTAACACTTTCAGGTAGTTATGTAACAATTGAAGTTTATTTTTCAATCAATTCAGCAAATTTGTCAATCTACTTTTTGCAGTTGACTTATTGTTCTGCAGTTTTTCACCAAAATTACCCTTCCATGGGGGTTTCACTTTGTAAGCATTGCCTTCAAAGGTCACATTTTCTTCAAATTCAGTGAGAATTTGGAATTCATCATCCCCCATAGACTCTTTTTCACTTATTCCAATAGGATCTAGACCCCAAAGGTTTTGGGAATGGGGTACATTCTGTTCACAACAGGAACGTTGATTTAGACGTGATACACACTCCTTGGGAGTTTGAAGCACATTAATATGAACTTGAAACGATCCACCCAAACACTGACTTTTGCTGTACTAGGTTGGTATAGAGAATGTGGATTTAATACCCATTAGCTTAGCCCATATGTTATCCATACCTATCGAAACATCAATTTTGACAATTTCATTGAATGCATAATTATAATGTTCATACAGTGAGTTCTTGAAAAATTGAAGAGCATTGGGTGGTCGTCTTGGTCTAAAGAAAGATTGGTGTACAGAATGGTTTGAATCTCAGTTGCATTCATCTATAATTTATGCCATTATGCCCTTCAAGTTCAAGTAGGTATACATTTCTGGATTTCATAGGGCTTGGTGTCTCTTGCCCAAATGAGGCAAATGCTATATCAATCTCACCTTTGTTAGGTTTGTTTTCACAAATTGAAATGTCACATAGGTATGGTCGTCATCCAAAGCCAAATTCACAGATCTATTTCCATACATTCGACCACTCACATTCCCCCTTAGAACTTGCAAAACGGTGTTGTGGTTTTTCTTTGATACTACAGCATGATTCAAAGCATGTTCGGATGGGCCAGAGGAACCCTCAACATCTGCTGAAGCATTTTGTTTAACAAAGTCTTATTTCATAACAGAGTAGTTATTGGTGTTTACCATGAAGCAATTTACATTTCGCCTGGCATTCACTAGCCAGATTGTTTGAAGCGAACAGGCAAAGCATATGGCCTTAGATTTAATCAGTCATGACCTTCCATGTTTTGACCGCCTCAGCTGCTTGAAACATTCCTCTGCCTTTCCTTGGTGCATTTTATCACCTATCAGACATAGCCTTTATTTTGGGACATGAAAGTAACGTCTTTCAACTGTGCCATCCTTTTTGTTCCATTTTCAAGTCATTTGAATGTCTTAGAAACATCATGGAACATTCTTTTCTTTTGCTTTCTTCATGTAAAAAGTCCATTAGGGGTTGAATGTCTTCATTCCTTTCCTCCACTCCTTGCCCACTCGAATCCAATCTCCGAAAGCAGTTTATTAAGAATAATTGGAGTCAAAACACGCTGTATTGTTCACCACTAATACCAAGGGTCTGCAAAGATCTTTCTTCAGTACTCTCCCATTACGGTCACTCGGGCTGAAAAGTATTTCATTTTCATTGAAAGAAGCTCGACAGCCATTAGGCCAAATTCTTTCATTTTTCGTACTGTTGAAGTATGGAATAAACTTTCTTTTAAAACAAACAAGTCTAATACAGTGAATGGCTTTAAGATTGCTTTGGACAGGGAGCTCCATACTCTAAGATTTTTGTATGATGATTATAATATTTGTTTTGTTTTATTTATCACAGGGCATTTATGGCTCTGGCCAACCACACATAATGTACATGTAGGCCCTTTATTAATTCTATTCGTTTCTAAAGATCGAATATATCCATGTATCTCATCACGAAATGACCATAGGTCCTTCACATTCCTGGAATGTCTCAAGTCCTTGAAGTTAAGAAGGCACTCAACGTGATGGAAGATTATCTTCTCCTTTCCCCGAAACAGTCGAGAGTAATCTCCTTCTCCACACAAGAGTATATATTTTCCGGGGTCATAGCTAGTCCTCTGACAGCTACCAAGGGCTTCAGGGGCTTTGGCGGGTTTCAGGTAGATAAATTTGTTCACTTCTGGAATTTTCGTTAAGTAGAAAACATTACCAAAAGAGGAAGAATTCGAGTGGACTACCACTGCATCTAGGTGGATATAGTTTAGGAAGCTTAACATTGGCCATGTTGGCCCATTTTCCATAAGAGGTGTTGGTATCTTCTTTGTGATCACTTGGTATAGATAAAGCATGATCTCTTAGTTTAGCTGCTTGATATATGTCAAAATGATCAGAAGCTTCTTCAATATCAGGCTCTATCTACGTCACCGTCAATGGGGTCCTCCATTTCACTTTGGATAGGTTCTAAGTGATCCATTGTCTTTTCCAGATATTTAGACATGCATTTATTTCCTTTTTGGTTGGTTCAACAGAACTGATAGCATTATTTAGTTTGTTGTCTCTGGCAAGCTGGCTTCTATCTGCTCTTCCAGCCATTCGTTTTGTCTCTGATGCCTCCATTGTTCAAGGTAGACCTCCATCGATCATTGTTTAACTCACTGTTAAAATGTTATTCAATTAATGTTATTTCCACAGTCTCTTTATTCATTTACCACACTGTATATTAATCCCGGGTTTCGGCATCAGATATGCCGATTGTTCTGGATTAGAAGAAATAAAAAGTGCAGGCTGAAACACGCTGTTTCCTCTATCAATGACATTTTTATTACTACTTCTTCTCTTCAGGTAAACGTTCGTAGAATATATTAAAATTACAATTTCAATCTTCAACATCCATCATTGATGATGAAGATAACAAATAATTCTACAAACGTCCATTCATATTACATCTCAGATTTTACAGTCTTAAGAGCCATATTTCGACTGTTAGACTTGTCTTGTAGGCAAGTTCTTGCTGTCATCTTTGCTTAATGAATAAAACACCGTCTTACTGATAACATTCTTACCTGACATATATACACACGCTTCTTCTTTGCTTCAAAGCTGACGTTTGTTTTCACAGAGTGATCCTGTCTGTTACCATTATCTGGAAGACGTTTTTAAACTTGGTGATTTTCCCCCTTACTTATGCAACTGTCAGTTTTCTTTTCTATAGCCAAAGCACATCCAACTGCTCACTTTGCACATGCTGAATTTTTTTCAGCCTTTTGTAGTGTATGGTGCGTTCTAGGTTTCGGTTTCTTTTCGGAGACCACTACGCATTCCGTTTTTCTAGTACACACTTCTTCGATTGCTTTCTTGATCAACGGTGTCAAAGCAGAAATTCGAGACCTTGAATAATCTTCATTACGTCTGAAGACTTTTGTTGACTCTTCCATATTTTTAATGGTCAAAGATTATGCCAACCAAACACAGGCACATCACGAGGTCTTTGATAATGCACCCTAAAGATTGCACACAGGGGACGCCTTTAAATGTGGACGTTGACCAAGCTGTCGTCTGGAAAGGCGACCGTTTGCTCAGACCTGCTTCAGTTGTCTTTGGACAGGAAGTTCTCATACACAGGTGGTTTCGAATAGTTTCACTGCCGACAGCCTGTCAGTTCAATGCGCCTAATACCGATGAGACCACTACATTATTATGGGAAAACCATCTTCAGAACTGGGGAAAGGAAAAGCAACTATTGCCGGAAGGCGGATGTCCCACCCATTATAGTAGGCAAATAGAAGGAAGACCGGAATAGACCCAGCGTCAGCCGCAGTGCAGCGCCGCCAAAGAGGGCAATAGGGGTGACTTCTTGCCCAAGGAAAAAACCAGTTGTCGGAGCGAGGCTCGAACCCGTGATCCCACAGTGTAATGCCATAACCAATCGGCCATCTGACCCCCATGTATTGGGAAGGCGTACGAAAGTGCTTCTAGCTTTTCCAATTCTGTTTTTCTTGTCTTGCATTCCTCCTCCTTCCTTTGACACTGTTGGTCCGAGGTATACAAATCTATCTACTTCTATTTCTTTCTTATGAATTTGGATTTTGATGGCAACTTTCTGTCTCGGGAGACAATAGCTTTTCGGCACCTAGTTTGTTGCATTACAGCGTCTGCTGTGACTATACAGTCCAATTCTTGATTGGCAGCTTCGTTGGCACATGCTGCAGATGTAGTCAGTGGTAGGGATGGTGGGAGCGACAGGGGCGGACTATATCCTCTGCCGCATTCGGGTTTTCTTTTCCTCCCACTGCCTTTCTCTTTTCTCTTCTGCTGAGGAGACGCCGTGTTTGACCGTTGCCCGCCAGGCGGTTTGATCTGATGTGGCTGTCTCGAGATCTGCTGGTCGAATGCCACAAGCCTTCAGGTCTCTCTTACAAGTGTCCTTGTAGCGCAGGGTGGGTCGTCCGGTTGGTCGCATTCCAGAGGCAAGCTCGCTGTATAGGATGTCTTCCATCCTACACACGTGAAAAGTGCACAAATATCATAGGGTGGTAATACCAAAATCTTTATCAATATGTGATGGTAATTGACACCATTTATTGTCATAAGGTGAAAATTAAAAAATACCTTTATTAATATGTCATTTTAATGAAAACCATATACTATAAAGTGGTAATCTCAGGGATTGTATTGATACATTATGGGAATGGACCACCTATAATATGTATATTATGTTATATGCATTGTGTGGAAGGGGGGGGGGTGAGAGTAGGCGGAAGGGGAGAGACGTGTTTCTACATATGCTTGAGTTCAGATATCGCTGTCCAACACAATTTAAAAATTAGAGAAGACATTTAAAATCAAATTAAGTAAATAAAAATATGAAATAACTTTGGACGTCAAACAAAATGAATTCTGCATTGGATTTGTCTTCTATTTAACAGAAGAAAAATATCTAAATATAACAGGCCCATATGTTTGAACTAACAAACCGCACGTATTCACTTGACTTTAGACTAACAAACCACACGTATTCACTTGACTTTAAACTAACAAACCACACACATACATTGGATTTTAAACTAACAAACCACACGTATTCACTTGACTTTAAACTAACAAACCACACGTATTCACTTGACTTTAAACTAACAAACCCCACGTATTCACTTTACTTTAAACTAACAAACCACACATATTCATTTGGCATTTAACTTACAACCCCACATATTCATTTGACTTTAAACTAACAAACCACACGTAGTCACTTGACTTTAAACTAACAAAGCACACAGTATATGCTTTCGACTCTTAACTAATGAAAGAATAAATGAAGTATTGATTTAGTAATGAAAACGTATTTTTATTAAACTAGAACTAACATGGCACGGAAGAGAATGTTGAAAAGAACAATTAATTAAAGTGAAATGTTCAATTAAAATTAAGAAAGTAAGTCAAGAAAATACAGACACTGACATGAAAGAGGGAGCAAACACATCAAACGAAAAATATGCAATTCAAATGCCTATTTCAACATTCGTAAGTTCATCTTTTTATTTTTTATGCAAATCAAGAACCAACCAATAATTGATCATTCTTAATTTTTCCATTTAGACCAATGGCTACGACCACCCATCGAGACCACCCATCTATGCCGTTACAGAAAGGGACCTTTCCAGGGTAAGTAGATTGTGTTGTGATTTGCCAGATAGATCTACTACGTAAAAACTTACTTTGACACCGGAGTCACGAAAGAGGAAGATTTAAATTAGTTGTCAATATCAAGAGAGGATAATGCTGGCTCTTGCTGACTGTTCATTTAGAAGCACTATTATCATTTCCACGATAATATACAAACAGAAATTGAAAAATTTGCAAACAAGTTATAGGAACAAGCAATGGAAATTAATATGGATATAGAAAGCAAATTTATAAAAGCACCAAGGTATGTCACCACATTGCAGCGTCATGCACATCATTATTACACGATTATATAGGCTTCCATACACCCGAGTTGTGTGTGTGAGAAACAATTAATTGATTTCAAATTGTCCTTCTTCTTCATCTTCTTCTTCATAAAAGCTGACAGACTCTGTCAACTAAGTATTATTGTCAACGCGCCATTAAAAGCTAGTATTTAAAAGTTAATGTTATATATTTTAGCTTTTGTTTAAAATCCTCTGTATCTTTACTGTACTTTACACTAAGTGGCAGTTTATTCCATAACCTAAAAGCACTAGGGAAGTATGAATATAAATGGCTATCTACACTAGAAGATGGCAATG
>JBBPDF010336962.1:0-11269 GCA_037974715.1 Lomanotus vermiformis | reverse complement strand
TTAAATTCTGGAGGGAAGATGTTCCAAATTTAATGTATTTCTTTTCCAGAGAGAAACAATTTTGATCAATTAAACACTCACAAAAACAGCTTATTACAACAAATCTACAGAACTGTTCTTGAACTTAAATGTGCTTCCAACAACACAACAAGGATATATATAAATGGAAAGTAAGAAGTTGGTATGAGGCACTTCAAGGAAGGTTACATCCAGGAATGAAACTTGATTTGCTTACCAAAATTTTAAGTTTCAGCTCACAATATTCTTTCACCATTCTTTCGATTTACAAATGAAATGTCATTGTCTACAATGCTTTTAAGATGTTTATGGTCAGTTCAGGAGCAATGAGCGTACAATGTCAAGATGGCTGATGATTCCATTTTTTATGTTTAGGTGATGGGCAAACTTAACGAAAAAGAAAAAAAAATCTCAATAAAAATGTAGGTAAGTTTAAGCTCACCACCACCCAACCAACCAGTAATTTAGAGTTTGACAAAAAGAGATACTCAAGTTTGCAGCAGTGGAAAAACATATATATAATATATTCAATTTCTTTTTCTAGATCTGGTAAGTGTGTACTAAATTAATTTGATATTCTTTTCTCCACACTAATGAAGCATAAGAAATGAAATATATCATACTTATTATACAGATTCAGTAAATCTGTAAAACCAAAGAATCGCAACTGAATGAACATTTTCGCTGCTGTGCCCCTCTCAAACATGACTTATGCATGGCATGTAAACCTCATTAAAAATGTTACACATTGTAAGTAATTTAAACCATTCTGGACTGTGAATATTCCATGTCTACTGGAGTTGAATGTTAAATCTTGCTTAAACTAGAATTTGAACATTGCTTACATTGTGCCATCCGAAAAATGTTTTAAAAATTGCACCCAAAACACACCCTTGACAACTGATGCCCTCTTCCAAATCATCCTGTCCGCCTCGAATCCTCTGGCAAACAATGAATTAGACAAAGCGATAATTAGCATGAATATATAAGTGTTTACAATAAAATGGAATTCCATGTGTGTAGACCTCAACAGTAATATCATCAATAAGCTTAACCTCATAGGCATCATCCATCCACAAAACCTTGTTCGACAACGCCTGAATCACATTTGCTGGTTAGCAAGCGTGAGAAGATTAAGAGCTGCTTCTTTTTCATCCATCTCCTTCGACATCAGGGAGTTGGAGGAGTCGTCAACAGATGTATTACGCTGAAGATTAGTCTTTACGTTCTGACTTCCGCTAAAAGTATTTCTACGCCCAGATGAAGATTTACTTGCGTCCACACCATTTTCTTCAACCCTATTATTCCTCAGTGGCACAGACTGCCCTTCTGCCTCATTCAGAACAACTGAGTTGGTCTGAGTGTGTGAAAGCTGCCCAACACAATTCTTGTTCTCACTGACAGTGACGGACGATTTGCAAGCGTTTGAGACAGCCAGACAGGATGCTGGCTGCACTTTGTCCTCTTCACTCAAAGACACAGTCATGGATGACAGAGAAGATGCTTCAGTGACTGCACCGGTTCTCATAAACTGTTGCTGCTGAAGTGATGCCAGGGCTGCAAGATTTGGATTGCAGTTGTTCACCGGTTGAACTGGCATAGACACCATAATTTGTTCATTTGATTTTGCAGGAGTTATGGATGAGCCTTGAAAAGACACAACACTTTGAGAGAGGGGCAGAGAGGACTGTGGTAAAGCACTGGTAATGCTTTGAGACGAAGAGTCACCAGAAACGACTATTTGCTTTAAATTGACAACTTTAGCACTGGGCTGGCTGAGCAACCGATGTGTTATTTTTTCTGTTCCAACGGGTCCGCTGGCGGTGTTAAGTAAATTGGAAGAGGCCACAGGTTTCTGGGTAAGAGTTGCCCCTTGCGGTTTATTCAAGGCCTGGCTGGTATTGTTGAATTGAATCTTTTGGACAAGGTGGGAAGTGTTCTGATTGTTTGTACTGGTTGGGCCAGATTGAAACGAGGCAGGTGACTGATTGATGAATTTCACTGACGTTGCTCTGTTTATCTGAGGCATTTGAGGAGCAAATTTGACAGGAGATATCAAAAGCTGATTTGTATTTGCAACATTTTGAGTCATCACTTGAGACAACTGTGGTGCTGTTCCGAGTACAGTTTGTGGAGAGGAGTTGAGCGACACTGTCACTTTATTTGGGCTGAGTAGACGAGGGCTTGAAATGGCAGGAGACATGCCTACAGCCGGATTGACAATGGCCCTGATAATCTGTGGGGTGCTGGTCAATTGAGGTACTTTGACAGCGGAAACAGGGGCGGGTTTCCGCAGGACAGTGCCGATGGATAATGGAGTTGACGAGGCCACAGACGGATTTATGACCAACTGGATCTGCGCTTGGCTTCCCTGAAGCTGCGGCTGTTGTGCCAAAGCCACGCCGCCAACAAGTGATTGTTTAAATGGCTGCGCTGTTTTCTGCTGATTGATGTTGTTCACCTGAATCGGCAATACGCTTGTGTTCTGGGGTCTTATGATTGCTTGCTGCTGGTTCTGTATGACACTTGGCTGTTGCAGTATGATACCACCCTGCTGAGGCAGTTGAGAAACGCCCTGGTTCGTCAACTGGAGATGGGGACTAAGCTGGCCTGCTACTTGCACAATCTGAGCCTGGGGCTGGTTGAGAACGGTTGAGCCCGGATTCGCAGACTGGGGATTTAAGGCCAACTGAACGACTTGGCCAGGCTGCATGGCTTTTGCCCCAATAGGGGCCTGGGCGGTGGCGATTTGGGCGGCGGCTTGCTGAAGTTGGGAGGTCGGGACTTGCACCTGTGCGATCCCCCCTACATTGGAGATCAGCTGGCTGCGCAGCTGTTGAAGTTGGACGGCCATGAGGGAGGAAGGATTCGGCTGTTGCTGCTGCGGCACAGACCCAGCCTTGGCAGCAAGGACAAAACCCGTCTGTTGTTGGGGTGTCTGTACCTGCTTCACCTGCAGACCTTTGCCGCTCTGCTGCAACGCTAGAATTTGAGCGGCAAGCTGTGGACTGACACTCGTTTGACTGGGACCACTTTTGAGGGTTAATGCATTGGTAAGGTTTTGAACGGATGAATTGACACTGGACTGCCCAGCAGCATTAAAATTCATCACAGAAGCGGTGGCCATGTTCACAGTGCTTTGCTGAACAGAGCTTGAATGGCTCTTGCTTTGCTGACCCTGATGTTGCCCAGTTGCTAGAAGCTGTGTGCTGTTGGCAATCTGCTTCACTAGTTCTGAAGCTGGGTTGCTAGTTTGAAGGGGCTCCTGCCTTGCCAAGGTCGCAGGGTTAGTCTGTCCCTGCTGCAATTGTGATGAGTTTGACTGGTTAATGAGCATCACTTTAATGCCCGGGTTTCCATTCTGAATTGGAATGGCTTGGGCGGAAACTCCTGAGATGGTCACCTGGGGCTGAGAGTTAATCACTACCTGTCCGTTCTGCTGCTGAACTGGTTGCAAAACTGAGTTCTGGCTGAAAGAGCCGTTCTTGATGACGTTTTGGCCAACCATGTTACCAGCCACTTCACCGGGCCTGGCTTGTAGCTGGTTGGCTTGAAATTGTGCGTTGTAATTTGCGTTGGCCAGTATCACTCGGTTAGGGGTGGCCTGGATGACCTGCGGGGCTTGTTGGAGCAGTGCATTTTGTGGAATGACAAGCTTCCCCTTGGACGTCATGAATCCCTGCACAAATGGGCCTTTGGGAGGGGTAAGTTTCAGCATTACATTTTTCAAATTTACTGACCCACTCGGCGCACTTGTCGCTAACGTTTTGGGGATGTTGGACGCTTGGGTGGACGTCTGTCCTACAGAAGAATTGCTGGTAGTGGTGTGGATGCTGTCTACAGTACTGGTCATCATCCTGGCTGACGATGATACGAGAGGCTTACTGGGCTGGGCATCTCCTGATGGACTTAATAATTCATCCCCTTTAGCGTCTTCAGCAGATGCAACCGGTATAGGAGCCTTGGTGGACTGTACGATGACAGTGCTATTTTTGTTGTGGGTAAGAGAAGGAAGTGTGTTGGGTGAGGGAATTTTGATGTTGACAGTTGGGAGGGTGACCTGGACAGAGGAAGACAACAGTGGCTGAATGGCCGTGTCAACAGAAAGGGGCTGCATAGCTGATGAGGTTGACACATTCTTGGCAAGTGCCTCTGTCTGTGTTGATGACGCTGAGGGGCAGGTCTGACCATCTGCCCTAACCACAATGGAATCGGATAAAATATTAGAACCATCTGTCTGAAACTGGACTGGTTTCACTGGATTCATAGGTTCAGTTAATGAATCGCATTTAGAGTCTTCTAGTGAAAAGGAACTAGATGCTACTGAAATTGAATTTGTTGAATTTGCAGGGACACATGCACTAGCCACAGATGATGAAGCTGATTCATGAATATGATTACTGACAGTTTTCGGAACTGACACTGCCAAATTTGTAATATCCCCCTGACAGACACTGCCATCATGATCAGATTTTTTGTAAGTTCTGTTCTCAAGCAAGGCCTTCACAGTGACATTGCTAGCATATTTTTTCTGGGGAGAGGATATAGGGGAAAATGGAATGTTGATAAGATTGGGTTTTTTGACATCACCACTGGCCGCTTGTCTATCTGTCCCAGATGAAGTATTCATCGGGATGGGAGGATTCTCTTTGTTAGCGTAACTCTGACCTGAAGTCGATAGACTTGTGACAGGTGACTGAAGTGAGCTGATGATTCTCGGAGCAGGATTTTGCCTCTGGATGACACCTCCAGGCATAACCGTAAATGGCCCTTGCGATATGGTGGGAAGTCTTGCCGCCCCTGCCACGACATGGGAAACTGGAATGGTCGCCCCAATCACAGAAGGGTTCCCTGCCCGTACAAGAGAAGTATTCTGGATGGGGCGGTTGATGATAGTGCGTATAAGAGGAAGTTGATGCGCAACTTGCCTGCTGGACAGTACCGTCATAGACCCTGTCTGACTACTCAGAGTTCCGGGGATGGTAACCACTTGCGGTTTAGTATTTCCAGGCGTTGCAGATGACAAAAGGGACTTAGCTGGGAATTCTTTTGCTTCTGTTTTGGGGGCAGGATGTCTCTGAACAGGCATTCTGATCTGAAGACTGGAATTTGTTGAAGCTGAGGCTAGGGTAGTGTTGGCTGGGTAGGTGCTTACTTTACTAGTGGCTAGCTGCTGAAGGCCTTTGGTAAGGAGGAGAGTAGTGGGGCTGCCCGCCCCAGTGTTGATTTGTATGGCCTGGTTCTTGACCAGCTGCTGAATCTGGGTGACAGAAAGGCTTCCCAAGTCCAGAATTTGCTTGCCTCCATGAGAAATGATGGAGGTGGAGACCTGCGTTACCACCACGGCACTGGTTGAAGGGGTTTTGGCTGTTGTCGTCAACGTGGGACTCTGAACATTGGGTGCGACCAAAGTTACTTTGATATGACTGGGGGCTACTTTAGAAGAGGCTGATTTTCCTGGGTTTGCCACGGTTGACCATGATTGGGGGAGTCCAATTTGGGATGACGTGTTCACTTTAGCGGAGGTAGTCTTCACGGTTGGCAGGCCCCCTGTCACTGGCCGTCGTGTTTGGTTAAGCAAGAGTTGCTGAATGACTGGATGGGAGGAATGAGCTCCGGACGAGGACGTTAATATACTGTTTTTGGGCACTGTCAAAACCCCAGTGCTTGATACAAATCGAATGTTTGCCACATTCTCTGGCGAAAGCACCATGCTTCGTTTGCCAGCTATTTGGACCGTTTTGTAAGAGGCATCACCACTTGGCGACACAAGGCGCACAATTTGGCACGGGTGCCCAGATTTACTCGGGGAAGTAAGTTGAGCTTTGATGGCGGAATTAGATGGGGAAGAAACAACAGACAAAACTTGCTGAGGCCAGGATTTCAATTCCTGCTGTTGTAGAGCAGAAGACAATACATGAGTGACAGTGTTGATACTAGAAGGACAAGTGACAGAGCTAGGCGTTGATGATGAGGATGAAACAGATGTAGAGGGTAGGTCTTGACTCAGATTTTTCCTCTTTTTCAAACACGTATCTTCCGTGTTGTTAGGAATGACTCTTCTTTTTCTCAGTCGACCCCTGGAGCTGATGTCAAGTTCATAGCTGTCATTGCTGTCTTCATTAGCATCGCCACTGATAGAAGACAACTTATTTGCAGCCGAAGAGAGAAGCTCTGATGTAGAGTTGACAGAACTAACTTTCGATTTTGCTTTCTTCGGTTTTTCCTTGGGGGCTGCCTCTTTTTTTACTTCAGACTCTTCATCATCACTAGATTCTTTGGAACTCTGTGACACTTCACTTTCCCAACCCTTGCCATCCTGTAGTCAAAAAGCAAAGCAAAAAGTTGTAGTTGTTTTGAAAACAATGAGGAAAATGCAATAATAAAAACAATTTGGACTTGGTCATTGAGCACAGTGTTATAATGATGTCAAGCAGAAGTTGCTTCAACTTGGGAAACAGGAATGACAGTTATGATAAAGGGAAAAAAAAGATGAAAAAAGAAAATGATGATGACAGAAGACGGAATAAGGAAAGATGAAGAAGACAAATACAAAGACAAAAAAAAAAAACCAAAAAAACCCTAAAGATTCTTAGAAAGAGAGGTGCACAGATTTATTTCAAAGCAAAGGATAATGTGCAAATAAATAAGTCTAGGCTTCATGCGCGATATCAAAACTTAAGCCTTTTCTATTTTACATTTTTGGGAAAGGAAAAGCTCTATACTATGTTGGAATTATCCAATTTTAAGGAAAGAAAGAACTCTACACAACTTCCTGATGAAGCATTTTCAAATTTAAAAGAGAGAAGCTCTTCATAACTTCTAATTATCCCATTTTCATTCGGGTTTTTTCCTCTTTCAGTTTCAGTCACAAGAATATTTTCGAACACCTTACTTTTCATTTTATTTTTTTTCTTATTTTAATATGGTGTCTGTGACAAAAACCAACAACCACAACGAATTTATTTTGTAAATCAGTCCTAAATTTTACATTTTGAAACTACATCCAAAGATGTTAATTCTTGAAGTACCCAGCTCTCCTTCATCTTTGACACAAACACATACACACACAAACACATGCCCTGCTTGGAAATATGCTTATTGAATTACTCACATCAACTTTCGGTTCAACATAGTTCTCAACCTCTTTGCGTAGCTTTACTTGAGCATGAACACGAGCATTAAAAAGGCTTCTTTCGTATTTTGTCAACTCATCATGAAACCTTGATAAATTTGCCAGCAGTTCTTCTTCACAAGGTTTTATAACACCAGGATACACCTGAAATTATTAAAAAGTTCAAATAAAAATCTTTTGATTGCAAATTTCAAGATCAGAAAAAAAACTAACAATATTGGAATTCTTTTGACAAAAATGTTGTCATGTCTTTTGCATGCTAACACTTTGCACAATGTTTTAACCTAAATGCCAATTCTGTTTCATTTGTATTTGTTAATAATCAATGTCTTAAGAGGTGTAAGAGATTAAAAAAAAAGAGGAAAATAGGAAAGAATTGTTTTAATTATATTTTTTGTAAATATTAATCTCATATAGCACAAATTCCCTTGCAACCTGAAACTATATGTCTCAAATTGATATTTTTCAAATAAGCTTTATCAATCCGCTTATGTCTGAAGAAAAAAAAAAAGATCAGACGTTCATTATATATATAATACTGGGAGAGAAAAATGCTTTTACAAGTAAAGAAACAAAATTAACATACACAATACAATACAATTTGCATACACAATATTACATAGCACAAAATCAGGCCCTATTCAATTGAAACACAATTTTAAAGCAAAATCATGGCAGCTAAAAGAAATTCTAAAAATGGAGACTGCTTTTGCAAATGATAGGGAGGAGAGAGAAGGAAAAGTAAACTTTACATCACTTGGATACTTTAACATCTTGACAGAATGACCATTAGTGAGATTTCAGAACACTGAAAAGAAATTTAAATAGGCTAACCCCTTTGTGTGTTGACAAGAATACTTGGTTAACTGGGTTGTCAGCCATTATGAAGAAGAAGAAAAGGAGCGCAGATAGAAGAATCCTCAGTGATTAAAATCGAAAAAAGAAGGCCATATTGGCCGCCTCCCTGGCAAATTCACTTCCTTCCAAAATTTCTCTTAGACTCATTCATCTCTAAAAGTTCTACTTCAGACTCATTGACCAGTTCATTACTCTGAATTCAAGTAGAAGAAACAATGATCGAAGTGCCGCTGGGCATCCATACTTCTCTTAGAATATCAGCCCAAGTATAGCAATGCCATTGCTACAAAATCGTCCACAATGACGCAAGTCATTATTATATTATAAAGAAGAAGGAGAAGAGATCTATCAAAGAGTATGGTCTGCCTCAGGACATGATTTCGTAATTTCTCGAGGGGCATGCTCTTAGGCAGAGACTAGTGTTTTTCATGAGTAGTCATGAGAGAATGACAGTATAAGCTAAAAATAGCAAATCACCACTTTTCTTTGAATTTAGTGCAGCACAGATATTTTAATCTATAGAGTAAAAGAACATATTTGGTTTATGAAAAACATATTCAGTTTTATTTGTCATGAAGAGAGCACTGGATGACAGGAAGGAGGAATAGGAGTAAACTCTTTATTGAACAACAGGTAATGGACAACTTGTTGCATGATGAAGAAATCCAGATTGAGATGATGATTACAACAATGGGTATTCTAGTAGTAGTGAGGACAACATATGGTGGTATAGGTCTAGCATGCAGTAGGTGATTCACAATGGACTAGCACCAGCAATTTTTTGACATACATCCGTGTTTTAGCACTTTTAGCTCAGGAGTTCGGGTTAAAGGATTGTTCTGCGGCAGGGGACCGGGTCGGTCTGAGAGGTTTAATGAAAATGTCAATGATATAATTGTTCTTTTGTTATGACTTTACCTTGATATGCAAAGCATTCAATATTTTGATTTTCAATTTAAGGATACCTATCCAAGCATACAATGAAAACAAAGAACAAAAAGTCCATACTCTTTTGCCTCTCTTGATTGGTTCAGGATTGGACAACTTTTGAATTAGCTGACGTATCTCTTCCATGCTTTCTGCTATGAGCTCAATATGGCCAAGATCAGGTATCTATATGTAAATAAAAAGGTATAGCCATTATGCAGTAGCCATTTTTCCTCCTCTCATTAAAGTTAATGAGTAATAATAATCATTTTTAGTTTTTTTGTTTTATTCCATGATAAAATCTACTAAAGTCATGTATATATCTTGAAAAATATTCAAGTCTGATGAATACAGGAAATTCTTCATTTCAAAACATAAAGAATGATAACAGTCACTTTTTTGAAAAGCATAGAAAATCAAAGCACAGGTAATCTTAGTGACAGTTAGTGTAAATGTTGTGCACAACTTAATCTAAAATAACAAGAATAGTAGCACAGGTAATCCTAGTGACAGGTAACATTATAAATGTTGTACACAACTTAATCTAAAATAACAAGAATGGTAGCACAGGTAATCCTAGTGACAGTTAACATTATAAATGTTGTACACAACTTAATCTAAAATAACAAGAATAGTAGCACTGGTAATCCTAGTGACAGTTAGCATTATAAATGTTGTACACAACTTAATCTAAAATAACAAGAATAGTAGCGCAGGTAATCCTAGTGACAGCATTATAAATGTTGTACACAACTTAATCTAAAATAACAAGAATAGTAGCACAGGTAATCCTAGTGACAGTTAGCATAAAAGTTGTGCACAACTTAATCTAAAATAACAAAAATAGTGACAACAAAAACAGTAAAAACTTACATCTTCATCGTCACTTTCTTCTTCTTCCTCAATCTCCTCTTTGATCTCAGCTGAGGATTCTTTCAGCTCTTTATCTCCATTTCCATTAGACGTCTCCATATCTGTCTCAGTGGAAGATTCTTCCTGTTTAACATTTTTTTCCTCTTTGATATCTACCTTTTCATTTTCTTCTGTAACACAGTTGTCAACGTGAGAAAGAGATGCATCTGTTTTGGGCTTTTCATCTGGATCACATACTTCTTTCTTCAACTCTTGAGTACTACAGTCATCTTCCTCAGATTTTATGGACTCTTTCTTCACTGCATTTATGTCATCTTCTTTGACATGATCATTAACAGATTCTGAAGAATCCAATTTTCTTTCTGTTTTCTCTTCAGCCGGAACAAGTCCCTGGCTAAAATCTTTTTCTTTCTTAATATCCAAATCTGCTTCCAATTTCGAAACCACTTTGTCTGAATCAACACTGTCCCTGCTTTTAAACGATTTGTCACTATCACAGGAAAGGTAGGCACTGTCATGATTCTTGGCCTCACTCTCCCCTGATCCTGTGTCTTTTCCTTCATTAGTTGAACATTTAGGTGAACTGGTGCACTTGTTTTCAACATTGCTTGCATAGCTGTTAAACAAATGAGCAGGATTAGATGAAACTACATTAGACTCTGAATCACTCGCTTCTTCGGAAAGTTCTTGCTGGGTCTCTGCCACCAAGTTTGATAGAAGGTTCTCATGATTATCACAGACACCATTGATGGTCTTTTTATCACAGACTTTATCCTTTTCAGGGACAATATTGGAATCGATACTAGTGGCATTTTCTGCTGGCACTTTGTCTGGAACAGGAGATGTAGTCCTCTCGCTGTTACCAACACATTCCTCCTCCTTTTCCGTATCTACATGATTTTCTAAAACTACTGTTTTTTTATTTCCTTTCAGCCTTTTGCGTTTCCCACTATAATGACTTGATCGTTTTCTCTTTTTGGAAGAGTTGCCAGCCTTTTTACTATTGCCATCGGTCAATTCTGAAGAAACTGAATCAGCATCCATGTTGGAATTACTGTTTTCATCTTGGAAATCAGAACTTGTTCTTGAAAAATCTCTCATTGGTGATGCCTCCTTAGATTCAGCCTGAAAAGAAATAATAGAACAATGACACATTCAATATTAGAAATTATGCTTTTCGCTGATATATATCTTCCACATATGTGAAATATGTATTTGATGAACAAATCTAGTCTATTATTCTCCTTTCTATTTCAATCTGATGTCTTTGTTTAGTATGAAGAAAGTCAATAAAAACTTAATGGTCAAACTCTTCCAATTCCTTTCTTCACAGCCCACAGCAAAGAAAATGTTGACCATCTTATTACATCTTTCTAGCACTACCACATTGAGTAGCATTTCTTCTCTGACAAGGTACAGGCAAATTTTAAAATGTTATTTCATCATCACATACCAGCT
>JBBPDF010335852.1:0-11271 GCA_037974715.1 Lomanotus vermiformis | reverse complement strand
ATATGTAAAATCCAATATCGATCTTTTCTATCTCTGTATGTAATGTTAATTCCAATAATTTTTTTTCTATCTTTGTGTAGCTCACAATAGATCACTTGTACATTATTACCATGTTTAAGTCAGTACAATCAATTTAATTTTGTGTGTGATTTTCTTCATGAAACTTTGAGTAAACTGAACTTATTGAGAGGCCGTGGCTGGTTTCTAGTCAATTAGAAAGAGTTGTATTGCAGACACTTTTGACCTAAAAAAGTCTATACACCTGTACTCAGGATTGATTCACAGAGGATATGCATGGACATATTTAAAAAAAAATTATAATTGTTGTTTTCAATTACCTGTGGACAGGTCGAAGGAGCAATCGCAATGTGGGAAAAAGGCTTAGTTTATAAGAGATGTAATTTAATATGGCTCAATAGACAAATGAAATTACTTGCAAATGTAAGTATGGAAAAAGTAATTTAACTCAAATGCTCAATGTTTCTTACTTTAAAGTGCATGCATTTACATCTTTTCTATAAATAAAGAGTTGGTGAATTTCTTTGAATTTGGAGATTTGTGTGAGAATTTCAGGATTGATGCAAATTTAATGGATTTAGAATAAAAACTTGGCAAAAAAAACCCCAAAAAACCCAAAACAAAATGAAAAGTATTTGCTTTTCTAAAAAAAATTTTTTTTCAATTTTGACTTTAAGATGTAAGTTATTTTTTGTTGTTGTTGACACCTTTATGTCAATATGATTTGATACATGCATACATACTCACTCATTTTCTAAAACTCATTACAATGCCCAGCATTCCATACAGTTAAAACACATGTAAATTTGTTTATTTCCTAATAAGGTGTCTCTTGAACTCAATCTTCAATCATGTTCCTGTACTTTTTATGGGCATCATTTTTTTTTTTTTTTATTTATTAATTTTTTTATTATTGGTTCAATCAGAGCAACAAATAGCATTTTGGCTGTTGGTTAAAGATTGTAATATGTGCACATTGAGATTATTTGTTCCCTTCATGCTCCATTTTTTCTTTTTTTTTCTTTTACTTTAGGCTAAGAGATTTGTCTGATGGTGGGACAACAGGCCCATCTCAGCCTCCAACTCCTACTCTAGGAGGAAAGTTCAAACTAGCAGAATATCGCTACGGCCGAGAAGAAATGCTGGCTTTGTACAATGATAGTAGCCCTCCCCCTGACCAGGTCCGGAAACACCAGTCAATCTTCTCCAAAGATAATCAGAAACCTATAGCCATGTCACCACTAACGGAAGATGAACAGGTAATAAGTGACATCTTATTTGTCTCTATCCATTATTTATTAATTTTTTTTTTTTTTTAACACGCCTTTCAATCCTTATGTTAGTCAATGACATTTCCAACGTTTTCAAACTACTATTTAGAATTACAATGGTGATTTCACCATTGATGTGAAAATAGTGGCTCTAGAGGCAAACAACAAACAATTTTATTTATTTATTTATTTATTTTTTTTATATAATATGTGCTTTTTGTTCGCTTAGTTAATGAGTAATTTTTTCAGTGTTAAATTGAGCTTATGTCTGTTATGTATTTTTAATTGTGTGATTGTCACTTAAAAAGATAAACAATGGATCTTCTTGTTTTATCCTCAGCGCCTCATGTCTCAAGGGTTCAACAGCACTGTGGTATTACGAGCCGCAGTTCGTGGTTCAGCTCCTCCACTTCGCAGTAGAGGTGGGGGCACAGCTGATAGGGGCAGAGGAAGAGGTACCAAAGGGATTTTCTAATTAATTTATTTATTTATTTATTTTTTTGTTTAAAAGTTAAAAACCAAAAAAAAATAATCACGTTTGTAATTGTTTCACATTCTTGTAGTAATTTTTATCTCAATCAACTGTATGAGGAATTCTCAATTGTCAGTTCCAACATTATTTTGTTTAGAGATTGATTTGTCTGATTCACTTAAGATTTTGGCAGTGCATTGTTTTGTTTCTCTTTACATTATTTTTGCCTTTTATTTTTTCAAACTGTTGCAGGACGTGGTCGGGGGGAGGGCTACATATCAAGAATAGAAAATGGTGAGCCGGCGTATGGCAGGCCTACACAGGATGGATGGGAGCATGTGTAAGCAAGATTATCAATAGATTGTCAATAGTTGCTTTGGAAAGATATTGAAATGCCAATGCAATTCTTCCAATGTTGTGCAGAATAGAATGAATCTGCCGTGCATAAATGATGGGCTGTTTTTGGTCTATGTTTATTTGGTCCTTTAAGCCTCATATCACAGCCCTTCTTTTTAATATGGCAGTATTCCAATGGCTGGTCTCTTTTTCTCTGCTTTTTTTTCGCTCTTCTGTTTTGTTTTTTGGTGTTTCTTTTTTGTGTGTTTTTTTTGGTTTGTTTTTTTTTTTCCTTTATTTTTTTTCTTTTCTTTTTTTTCTTTCTGGGTGATGTTGGTGTTTTTTTTTGGTTTGTTTTGCTTTTGGGTTTTTTGTTTTGTGTCTTGTTTGGGTTTTTTTGTTTGGTTTTTGATTGTCAGTCTTTCATATATTGAATAATTATTTTTCACACTTCTTCTCGTTTTTTGTTGTTTTTTTTGTTGTGTTTTTTTGTTGTTTTTTTGTTTTTTTTTAATGAAAGTTGATTTATTTAAAGGAGGTATACTTTTATATAGTATGCATTTACTTGGCAAAGACCATAAAAAATGAATATTTCAATGATTTCAAAAAATTGGCTTAAATTGAAGCTCAATACCTAGGTGTACCATGGTTGGGAGCCTTGAGGGTGCACTTGTCTAAAGGTTGAACTTGGGTGGCGGCCAGCTTATCACCCTAATTTTATTGTAGTGTTCCCTTGGGATGGAATTATTGGGAGTTGCATACCTTAATTTTATCAATTGTGCGCATGGACACAGCGCTGTTTTGGAGAGGTTTTGTGTGTGTGTTTTTGATTGTTGGTTTTTCATTATTTTTAGCCAACAATTACAAATGTAATATTTATACATGACTGAGCATGTAGAGGAGGAGAGGGGGTGGATAGGTGGGAGGAGAGACTGACTGACTTTACCTCAGCTTTATGGCATTGCCACATTGTGAGTCGATTAGAAATGATAATCGGAATACTGGCCATATGTGCACTATGCTGGCTGTCTGGGACTTTACACTATTGTCCAATGATTATGTGGATGGCCGTTTAGAAGACTTGATGGATCAAGAGGGTTATTTGTTATTTTAATTTTAGTGCTTTGGTGTGAAACATGGCGTCTCTTTAGTCAGATTGGCTTTGACCTCATTTGCTTCGGTGTGGTATCACATGGCCAGTGCTCTGCCTCATATGTTACTACAGGTGTGCCATGTCTTTAAAAGGCCTTTTACTGTTGTGATTTCTTATGAAAACATGTTTGTCCGAAGAGAGGCAAAGCCATTGTGCACTTAATGATAGGGTTTTATATCTTGAAAATTCTGTCAGAGAAGAAAAGTGTCTGCTTAGAGGAGACATGCACTTGAGTGGAATCTACTGTTTTAAAATCCATCAAGAGATTGTAAAGTTACGATTTTCTTTTGTGCAATAAAAAAAAAAGAGAATAACCATTACTTAGTGAAATAGAAAAGACCCTGAAAAAATGGACCAAGTCAAGGTCTTAATTATGAGAAAATTACTAGAAGTTGGCTAAAGCTGTAGAACTTAGGTGAAATTTGGCAATCTTGGATAACTTCCATCACGGAATCTATTTCTACCACCAGTTTATATATGAGCCTTTTTTTAAAGCTTATTTGAAATCCTCGAATAAATGGCTAGGTCTGCTATTTAAGCACTGAACAACTGAGTTATTGACCTACTTGATTACCGGTTTGACCTCATAGGGCTCATTACTGTGTTGATGAGTTCAAATCATGTTGTAGTCTCATCTTTTTCTCATCTTGTTCTAGTAAATTGCCTGGTGTAAACCAATTCTATTCAATCAGATAATTAATATTAAAATCTTCTTTGTAAATACGGTTATGAAGTGATGATATTACTCCTTTTCATCCGGAAATGTCAGAAAATTATATTGGATCTTGTGCCGTAGTCATGCTCATGACATGGTGATCCACATACCCACTCTTGGTCATGGCTCATGGTGGCTTTTCTTTCACTTCACCTTTAGTGGTGTGACGGGTTGGTTTATAAATTTGCATGTGTTTCGACAGAATGTCTTAAAATTTCACAACAGTAAAGAGTGAAAATAGAATGCTTAGCATGTGGGCGCACTCATGTGCACTTCAGTTACTTTTTGAACAATTGTGATGAATTCGGAACATGTTGTTTTCAACTGGATTACACAAAATTCTTTTTTATTTTAAGTTCCCACATGGTTATTAAACCTTATTTCCTATTGGTTGCTAAGTTTTATTCAGGTTCATTCATGAAAACAACCCGGCAGTGATTAGAAAATCACAACCTCTTGTTTCCTTGTGATTTAGAAAACCTCCTTTGGCTTGAGCAATTTTTTTAGGCCAAAGGTGAAGTCAACAGTGGTTGTTACTAATTTGTATGTCTTTTTGACATTGATCAGATGGTTTTGATTTTTTGGCGAGGTATTGTTTTTTTGGGCTCTTTTTAGTGGGATTTTGTTAGTTTTGTTCCGTTTTGCCTTCTTTTTTTTTTTACTTCCATTCTGCCTGTACTGAATTTGAAACCATTATTGTGTATCCATTTTAAATTTAATATTTCTTTTTTGATCGAAATTTTTTTGCCACTTATCTTGCTTGTCTTGAAATGGTTCTTAAAACTATTTTACTTTCATCTCTTCTTCTTCGTCTTTCCTTTCTTCTTCTTTCTCTTTCGTCTTTGTATCTTATTTTGTTCTTGCATCGCCTCAATTGATCTCATTCAATTATGCTATTTATTAAATTGTATAGTAGCTTTTCTTTTCCCTTGTTTTTTTAATCCTTTCCTTCTTCATCTTATGTCCTCTCTTGTTGCAGGGGCAGAAAATTTGAGCGGAGTTTTTCAAGGGGCTATGATGACCCCAGCCCCAGCTTAAATAAAAGGGAGTACTCCAGATCTTCCAGTGACAACTGGAGGGACAAACGGGCTGATGACGACAAGGAAGATGCAGGCTGGAGAACAACCCGTGAAAATACTAGATGGGGTTGGTTGATTTCTATCTTTTTTCTCCTGTCAATGTTTGAGCTTAGATTTTCAAATTTATATCACAATGTATTTACCTGTTAAATGTTTTCTTTGACTAGACCTGGCATTATTGCATTGTTGACATTGCCTACTTACCACAACATTGTACTTTCGTATGGATAAATAATAAAAAATCTATCTTATTTTATCTTATCTAAAATGGCAGGTTAATAGAGATAAAAAAAAGTCCCAGTCCCTGTGGTTTGGCAAAAACTTTCATTAAGGTGATCATAATGGAAGTTGAAAGAAAGGGATCTCTCTCGATATGACTCTACACTGAGTAGTGAAGTGGGAAATGTATACACGCCGATCATTAATTCTACCCCCTTTTCTCAGACAGGAATGTTTTGTCTTCTCTATGTACAAACTTGTTTTAGAGTAATTTTTTTTAATGTTTCCTTTCTTCAAGGTCCTTCATCACGCCCTAGTTGGCGTGACCAGCAAGACTACCTGGCCTATGAAGATCGCAGACCACCTCTCAAATATCGAGAATCTGAGTCGGACACAAGGGGCCCTAGAAGAATCAGTGAAAATTATGATAACGATGGTAAGTATTCCCTATGCCATGAGAAACTTATCATGCAGATCTGCTTAATACAAACGAAAAATCTGGAGTATGAAAAAATCTTAAAATCAAGCTCTGCCTATAACTATAAGACTAAGATTTGAAATTAATTGCAAGAGATTTTCGACTGTGGTCCTCATGATAATGAATTGAGTGCAAAATTAATTTGATGATCAGGCAGCCTAGAAACAAAGCTGTCGACCTTTACTTGCATTCAATTCAGAGAAATAGTTGTTACCAGTCAAAATTGTTTCTTCGACAAGGGAGGGGGATGGGTGGAACTCGAGTAAAGGTAGAAGTATGAAGGTGATAGTGCAGTGATCTAGGACTTGCCAATAATACAGTATAATAAGGAATGGCTTGTGTGTATTGCGACTTGTGACAGGCCCAATATATGTGATCAAGAGAGTTTATTTAAAAACTTTTTGTAACTAGCCGTCACATGAACAAATTTTTCATGGGATTCACTATCATCAATACAAGACCATGGGTTAATCTCTAGAGGCATCATGAGCCTTACTATTTATACTGATATTATTAAACAAAAACACATAAAGTGATGGAGAAGCAAGGATAGTTGATTCCAGTAATCTCCAAGCTCCGCAGAGCTGTTACACTGAGGATTTTTTTTGTTAATGCACATACAACCAAATTTCACACTTGAGTTACTGAACCTCTCTAGCAGGATTATATGGAGCCTGATTTTTTTTATTGATTTATTTTTTTTATATAAGAAATGCTGTTGAATTCATAAATGAAGTATGGATTGTTCTTTATTGGATTGATGATCATCACCATTCCGAAATTTATATTAGCAACTGAATAGGTTTCTTCTCCCAAAGAGCTCTCAATGATCGGGCTGATTTCTGCACGCTCGATACTTCGACATTATCTTCTTTAGATCTTGATCTAGAAGATTTAGAGTCTAGATGTAGACTAGAAATAGATTTAGAGCTGTTTGGTTCTAGAAGGATACAGATCAAGATTCAGACAAAGGGATCACAATCAAGATGATTGGTTTCTTCTAGATGCAGATCTAGGTCTCTCTTTATATATGATTCTAGATCTGTGGAGTGTCAGCAGATCAGCCTAACTTGATCGTGTAAACTTTATTCACTGTTAGTAGTTATAGTCCCTGTTTTTTTTTCAGTTCATTTACCGTAAATGGAGTTGTAATGTTTTTCATTGAAGAAGATCCTGGTTTTATACCTTGTATATAATAAAGTCTCATCCCTTTCCCTCCTGTGGAGGCAATGCCCTCTATACAATGCTTGAGCACTTCATGTAATCCTGCCTGTTTATGGCATTTATAAGGCTTACTCTCATCCAGGGTAATGGAGGCACCAAAGTTTTTACCTATAGTTAGAGTAAAAAGTATCATGAGTCCATCATGATATTGAATGGACATCTTGCTAAAGTTTACTGAATGTAATACTCAACCTTAAAAGAGAATGAGAAGTATTACACATCTTTGTTGTCTTGTATTACCAGAAGTACCTGAGTGGGTGGAAGATGATAATGAAGAAGATCCAGGAACGTTCGACTCCAGTGGAATGTTTGTGGCAATGAAGACGGTGAGTAGCCTTAATACTTTTCAGATTCTTTGTCATCAACACATTGAATCAACCCATTGAGAGAGATCTAGAGAGAAGGAAGTGACATAATCATGCATAGAAACTAAGTAACATAATGCTTATTTGCCCATTCTCTGGTGGAATTAATTTTTGTGTTAAACATTTTTGAACCAGTCTACCATATATGCTCATGGTACAGATATGAGGGATTTACAATGCAAAAGAAGTAGGAGGTTGTACAAAAAAAGTGATGAAAAGAAAACTTGTACTTCTGATATTTGCTCACTTGTGAGAGTCAACCTTCTTGTTCAGTCATGTATTAAGATTTATATTATCAAAGGTAAAATAATTCTAAATCGCATATAAGGTACAGAAATGATTTTCTTTTTTAAAGGTTTTTTGTTGTTGTTGTTGTTAGCACTGAAAATTTGTCAAAAATAGTGGTAAAATAGTCTCCGCCTAATAACCCACCCTTAGAGTGACAGAGAAAACTGGTTATTAGACAGAGCGGGTTATTAGATGTATGGGGATAACGAAGTATGTTTGCACATTATGTATTACGTAATTGAATGTAAAGTGCATGTATGTATTTAAATCAGTGACCTCCCTTCTGTAGAGTGTCCGGTGATAAACAAAGCAATGATTGGCTGCAAAAAAGGCCAATCAATTGTCTACAGTGAGAGGTCACCTATGGGTGTTCCTCTTTGTCCCTCCCACTTGTTAGCTGGCTGAGCCTTCTATGATCTAATTGTTCATAATAGGGTGGTATGGGAATGCTTAGGCTCCATTAAACGTTGCTCAATGACCAGACCATCAGCCCACACTATGCAGAAGAGGTTGACACGTGTGTCTATTGTGAGACAATTGGTTTGGATGTCTGTTCTTTAATTGCCTTTGGGATGAGTGTTCTTTTAAGACTTTAAGAGTCTTGACATTGGTGTGCGAATGACTTGTTACAAAGGTTTATGAATAGGATAGCTGTATTGTGTTTAAAAATCTTTCTCATCGACGTTTATTATAGGCCTAGTGAAAAATACCCGGTTATTAGGCGAAGGTCTGATCTGAGAGTAGGTTATTAGCGGTGTGTTTTAAATTGAAGAAGAAACTGTTTCAACGAAACAGCGGGTTGTTAGACGAGTGGGTTATAAGGCAGCGGGTTATTAGATGGTGACTACTGTAGTAAGAAATGAGAAGAAGAGCTTTTAAACAGTAAAATATGTTAATCTGTTTATCCATGTGAAGTCTTGGATTATCAGGCTAGGAAGATAATGTTTTAGTAACCTCACTTGTGAATGACTGACTTGGTTTTCGTCCAAAAATTTATTTTGATTGAGGCCTGGATGAAGTGAGTAGACTTCACACAATCTATCACCCGCTCAGCTTATCCAACACACTGTTTTGTTTACTTTGACAACTTTTAGAGGAATCACATTTTTTGCTTCTTGTTTCTATTTCACTGTCATCAACAGAAATTCCCCGTCTCCTCTCTTCTTTTTTAACCATATAAACAAAATTATAGCAAAGACAGCCCCCCCCCAAAAAAAAAACAAACAAAAAACCCCCCAAAAAACAAACAAAAACAAAACAAAACAACTAAACCTTGTTTTTGTTTGCTGCAATTTGTAAATCTGTCTGTCATTTGTCTCTTTTAGACAATCAAACCATTGATTTTTTTCTTATATTTACAGGGAAGACATGAAGGTGATGTTCAAGACAAACCTAAAGCGCAAAAGGATAGTAATGCCTATGTAAGATAAATTTATTTTTCTCATTTCTTAAGTATTACAGCATATTTTTCCACAATATAGTCACTATCATGTGGCTAAGTGAAATTTCATGTAATCCCTAATAAATTCTATCACAGTTAGAATCTTGTGAAGTTGTCAAAAATAATTTGAAGCTCACACATAATTTTTCTAAGAATCAACATTTTTGTGAACACCTCTCCTCTTCTTTGGAATGATCTCGGCCATCACACCTCAGTAGGCCCTGAAATCTGAAGGCTCTAAGCTCTATGAGAAAAAAGCACCACATTGGTATTAACTTTAAACTAGAAACATTTTAAATGACAGCTTGCCTATTACTGCTTGTCAGTTACTTTTCTTTTCCACTCTTTATTAAATCATCCAGCCTCTTACATCTTGAATCATTGCTTGAATGCCACAGGTGCCATCTTGATTCTTCTGTACTAGTGCTAGGTGTATCATTAATGCAAAAATTGCCTCAAATATTGGGTATGTTTGTAACAGCATGTGACGATATTTACAGTTTAGTCTTAGAACTGTCTATATTGAGAATTTATGTTCCTGCAAAACTAATTCACAATCCTCATTAAGTCTTAGAGTTCTAACATAGCACTGTTGCAGAAGCGGCAAGGGCTAGTTGAAATTATTGAAGGCTACTTTCATGTTTTGGCCATCTGAGGGAAAAGTTGAAGACTTGGCCACAGACACACAAGGAGCAAAGCGAATATTATGTGTTTCGTCCAATGTCAATGTGGCTAGATAATATTTGAAGGGCTCATGCTTGCTGCCAGGCCTGTACAATTATGGTGTAGATCTAGACGAAGGCATCTCCTCCAAATTCAAACGGTTCTGTATTGATGACTTATGGTGAAATGATGGACTGGCAAACTGCAGATCCACTGTTATTGCCACAGCACCAATAATGTTGAATTTGAAGTAAGGATCTTTTATAGAGCGAGAGATCTTTGTATTTATGATAGATCTATGAAAAAAGATTCCAACTCTTCATCTGTAGTAGATTATTAATGCTCACATATTATTTTTTGTTTGTTCGTGGTCACTAATGCCATACCCAAATTCCTGAAATTCAAAGTGATAATAGGTAGTCTGTTCTAAATCTACTTAATGATTTTCTTTGTTTAAAGCTAAGGCAGAAATGATAAGACCAATTAGGGCAAATTCTTTGCATTCTGTTAGCTTGGCATTATATAATATTAGAGAAACAAGATAAGATTATCATATGAAAAGCTGAAGTTTGCCTTTTTAAACTGATGCCTACAGATTGATGATGACAGAGAAGGAGTACGAACACGTGTCAATCATCCGAAATCCCTTGCCAGCAAGTCAGATGGACAGAGGGAGCCATCAGACAAGGCAGCTGTGCCTTTAAAATCACAGAATGGCAATAGTAATGTGACTGATGCTCGGAAAGCATCATTTCCCACGTCAGACTCTGTCAGTACAAAAGAATCTCTTGACGGAGGCAGTAGCAAACAGCCGGGTATGTATTTAGCAAATTGAACTTTCAGTCTGGTTCGCTTTGTTTTTGAGTGATTTCATTGTTATGTCATTATTACAATTAAATATTTTGTAGTTTTCGAAAGTTTGTGTCTGTATGAAATAGGGTGTTGTACATTGAGACTGTCTTTATATTTGGACCAACAGTTGAGCCAGACCATGGGGAGATGCCAAAGTCTGTGGACCTCCATGCATCATCTGGATCTCCGGCCCACTTCAGCGATACAGATGCCCAGTCACAGCACTCATCAGTTCCCACGCCAGACAGTTTCACCATGCCACCTTTACCCACCTCTGCTGTCAGTTCAGGGCCAAGAGCTGATGAGAATTTCCTGCATATGGAAAAATCCTTACAAAATCTTATTGCCGAAATGTCCTCTGGTCCGGTATGTGTTGCAAAGCAACAAAAGACAGATGTTTAATAAATCTTTTTTGAAAATGTATTTTCCAATGAGGTGCCAGCACAGGGGAACTTTAAAGTCAGTGGTGTGCTTGGTGCCGCCTGTAATTAAGCTCCGTCAATAATTTCTTGATGTGAATAAAGTGAAGTAAACGTGAGAAATATCAGGTATGGAGTACTTGAACATCAAAAGAAATAAATTTGTAACATTCCCTTGTTAAAAGAGTCCAGTGAAGCTATGATGTTCTTGTTAAAATGAAAAAACATTTGTGCTGGGAAAAAAATCCAATATTATAAACGCAAGAAACATTGTTTCG
>JBBPDF010334752.1:0-11273 GCA_037974715.1 Lomanotus vermiformis | reverse complement strand
ACGACTAGAACAGTTATTGTAATAGGATTGTCATTATGTATTGCCATATGATGGCGAATGATTATTAAAGTTACAAGAAACATTATCTTTGTCTACACGACGTATTTTTATTAAGAGAAAGTATAGACGACACCGGCTGCAATGCCATACACATTCCAAAAGAAAAAGACTTGTTTGACATCAAACAGTTCAAGCCTATCTCCGTGTTGAACGTTGAAGGAAAGATCTTCTTCAGAGTAATTCCCAACCATCTGACACGACGTCTTCTGATGAATGACTATATCGTCATAGTTGTGCAGAATGGTGTCGTGCCTGGGATGCCTGGGTGCCTAAAATATTATGCTGGGTATGACCTTGGAGTCGATTAAAGGAGATAAATTAAACACGCTCGACCTCAACGTGAAATTCCTTGATTTGGCAAACGCATACGGATCTGTCTCCCACAAAAAACATGGCTTGCATTGGAGATGTACCATGTCCCTGAGGACATCTGCAATACTCTGAAATCATACCGTGGTGGCTTTAGAATGAGTTTCTCAAGGTAGGCAGAACTGAAAAAACTGGAATTGCTATGGTGAAACATTGCAGATTCCCACTGGTAGATTAGGATTGGTGTGTAATTATAACAAGTGTTGATGTTTGACCCACTGTTTGGGCCTTTTTGGAAGCTACAAAAGTCCAGTTACAACAAAACCTTATTCACTTATGGTCAGGGGAGAGATAAATAACTTGAATTGTTTGGGGGCGAGAGGGTAAACCCTCGTATTCTAGTTCATTTACTTGATATAAAGATATGTCTATACAGGTCTGGAAGACCAGATAAACCATGTATGCTGTATGAGAAAAAGTTAGAACAAGTACAATCCAATGTTTTGGGGGCATTTTGGGCCCATGTGTAAATGCATGGAGTGTATTTTTGAAATAGATTAACAATGAGTTACTGTCTACGAAGTCTATGGAATGTTGTTTATAAGCCCCATCCAACTACATAGTGTGGGTTGGAAACAAATACAATCATTCGGAATTATGGGATTCATTCACTTTGGACTTAGAAACTGTTGAGGTTCTAATTATATTTTAAGGTCCGTCCTCAATGCGATAAGAAAAAGTGAAAACGAGGCTAGACTTCACAGGGTGGTCTAGCAAGTGCAACAGGGTCAGTGGACAATATGGGAAGATGTCATTCAAAGATCCATCACGCGGAACGAAGTATGCACATGTTAACACTGAATATAACTTCTGCATATGGGCAACCTATGACATTTTACCAAAAGTCAAATTGGCAAAGGGATATAAAGAGGATGGGAAATGCCTGCTATGTGGTGACTTTAAAACCTTAAAGCACGTCCTAAATGGCCTGTAAGGTTGTAATGGCAGCTGTCAAGTACACTTGGAGGCACAACAGAGTGCTAAGCACTCTGTTGAAATTCTGCACAGCGGCAAGACAATATCCCATAAAGCAGTACCCGCTGAGAATCAATACTTCGTTAAAGGCACCAAAAAGCCGACTAGGATCGAGACCAATAGAGGAAAACGCGGTCTCCTTGAAGGAACCAACGATGGGACCGTAAGCGCTGACATTCCCATCGAAAGTCCTGACATTGTAGTTCGTAGAAGGCAAACGTCCGAGAATGAAATTCCCTTCAGCAAAGACAAAAATTGGAAGCCCTCGACGACGACTCACGCCGCCGTAAACCAAAGAAGGGTTTAGCGAATATTGCAAAAGAATATCTAAATCATTGAGATAATTTTCCTCCATTGCGTGGCAACATTTGGAGCCAAGACAGTCTCAGAAAAAGCCAGTAGTTGAAAGAAACCGTTGGCAGAAAGAAAAGGAGACGCTCTGAAGAGAAAATTTCCTGAAAAAGCACTCTAGAAATGCACCAGAGACTGAAAAGAGAGTTGAATGTCCTATGGAAACATTTTTTGCACAACACATAGTGTGTTTAGCAAAGAAGAAAAAATAATGAAGAAAAAAAAATCTCACGGAAGCTGTCAAAGACTAGGTTGTATTTTTTTTTTGGAAACGATTATCAACATGGTAGACAAGTCTTTGAACAACCGCGATCTGGCAAGCTGGATATTAAACAGGTTGAACTGGACCGTCCTGTAGAAGAGACGTATTGCGACCACTGCAATAGCGAGGATCTATGCAAAAACAGGGACTTGTGTGGCGGTGGACCAGAAGTGTCTGTGGACAACTGCCCACCGAGAATAGAGGAGTTGCAGTCTATTATACAGAGGATGCAAATCGGTAAGGATTCAAAAGGCATTCCATTTTAATATCTTGTGTACAAGAAATGTGCCAAGACAGTCGAGCGTCTATATGAAATCCTGTACAATGCCTGTGTAACATTGCCGGTTCGCACGGTAAGGGTAGAGATGGTGTGAAGTTATGACAAGGGTTGATGAGTGCAGCCAGGTTGCGCCTCACAATCTAGGGCTTTTGAGGAGTCAACTTCGGCCAGTAATTGAAAATGTTGTTTTATTATTGGTCAATCAAGAGACAAACAAATGGGAGTTGTTTAGTAGACGAGAGGGGAGTTATCGTCGTATTAGTTGGCTTGCTAGATGCAAGTAACGTCAACATTGGCCTGGAAGACCAGAAGAACAACAAATGTTGTATGGGAATTGGTTTAAATCCACACTTTTCCCATGGTCAAAAAGTGCAGTCCAAGGCTATGATTGACATTAATTAGCGTTTTGCGTCTGTCCATAACCGCATGGAATGTGTTTTGTTAGCTCCATCCCACTATAAAGTGTGGATGGAAAACGAGTAGATTATTCAATCCAGAATCGGCTATAGAGGGGAATCCAGAACCGGCAGTGAAAGGGGGGGGGGGAGGATTAATAAAACTATAATATTAGTAGGGTTATTATGCATTGCCATATGATGACGTATGAAAATTAAAATTTCAAGTCTATAGAGAAACATTGTCTACATGACTTACTTATTGAATCACGTGGCCATTATAAAGCCTAGAGGGAAAGTGACAAAGTATAGACGAGACTGGCTGCAATGCCATATACATGTCTTAAATTTGGTGCCGAGACCAGGATCGTCACGATGGCATGGTCAGCACATCAAAGAGCAGCTGGAAGAACTTGGCAGACGTCTGGTAGATCTCAAGGGTGAGACCATGTTTGTGACGTTCCCAGATTATTCATTTTTTAAAGTGGAGTAGGAGTTATAAAAAAATGGCTGAAGCTGCCGACGTGGCATAGCTATTTGGTCATTTAAGCGTGGCTGTAGAACAGCTTAACAGTGCACTAATGGGCCAAAGGGCAACACAGAACATCCCAGCTTTTGCAGATGAAAAAAAAAATTTCAACATGGATAAAAAATGTAGAAAAATTGCATATCTCTCTAATTTACGTGTCTGTGTCTCGTCCGTGAATAAATTGGCTTTCCAAAGTAGTAAAGGTTCCGTTTCGGATTGCATTCAAAGAGAATTAACAGAAGATCCAGATCAGACATGAGAAAATCTGAAGGGGGAATTGAGTGAACGTTTTGGGGAAGTTACAGATCCTCAATATGCGTTTACATTATTACGAGGAGTGAAACAAGAAAAAAATTGAATCAGTGCAAATGTTCGCCGAAAGACTAATTTCATTAGGAAACCAAGCGTTTTTAGGCGCTCATTTAAATGACGGGATATTGTCACAACAAATGGTAGGATTTTTTGTTGGGCTCAATAAAGACAGTTTAAAATTTAAGTTGTTGAGATGCGAACCCTCGAACCGTGAAGATGCTATAGCATATGCAGTTAAGGAGGAAAATTTAATGAGGAGGTTTAATTTGAGAACGAGAAGACAGCCTGAAAGGAGATAGGTGCTCGTGGAAGTAGATCATTCTAAAGATTTAGCATGTAGGAATTGAGGGGGCAAAAATCATAGAACTCAAGAATGCCACCGCAGACAAGTACATATGCACAGTGGTAGAGCCAATAGTCGTGAAGCGATATGATCATGGTCTCATGATGATCATGGTCTCTGTCAGGACTTCTATTCGGTGCCGTGACCATGGTCACGATGATGGTCACGATAACAAGATGATCCCCAGGATGGCCACGATGACAAGATGATCACCAGGATGGTCACGGTGACAAGATGATCCCCGGGATGGTCACGATGACAAGATGATCACCAGGATGGTCACGATGACAAGATGATCACCAGGATGGTCACGATGACAAGATGATCACCAGGATGGTCACGGTGACAAGATGATCACCAGGATGGTCACGATAACGAGATGATCATCAGGACGGTCACGATAACAAGATGATCACCAGGATGGTCACGATGACAAGATGATCACCAGAATAGTCACGATAACAAGATGATCACCAGGATGGTCACGATGACAAGATGATCACCAGGATGGTCACCATAACAAGATGATCAGCACGATCCTGTCTTCATCGATGTTCAGCTTAGAGAACTCCACAGACGTCTGGGAGAGCTCAAGGGTGAGACCCTGTTTGTGACGTTCCCAGATTTTTAGATTAGAGAAATTGAAAATGATCTTTTTGGAGACAGTTCGAACAGTTGGGACTTTTTAAACTCAGTTTTAGGAGCAATTAGGACGAACGTAAATGAAAACACGACGTTTTCACAATACCATCTATTGTATGCCAGCCATCGCGTTTTACAATTCGATAATATGTTGAAACCCAGAGTAACTGATCAAAGAGGAGACAGCCACCCTATCAATTTATGCATAGGAAAGCTAGAAAAGCCCAACAGCGGTAGAAAAATATGCTGATAACAATTCAAAAGAAGTGGAATTTGACGTAGGAGAATTTTTACAAAAATCATGTCGTTATGATTCGTCTTGCCAGTTTCGAAACTGGACAAAAAGTGGACACATTGTTATATTTGATATTGTCTTATGAGTCACTCATTTAATTAAGAATCGGATAACAGGAATCACTGCTGAAGCGCATTTCAAGAACCTTCGTAAAACAGACATGTTGGGTTGAGCCTAAGATGGAAGATGTTAGACGTCGGCCAATGCCTTGGGACTGAGTGGGACAATGGGGAACAGAGTGATAATCAAGCAAATAGTGTGTCTAGTAATGAAATAAATACGTCTACATCGGCTGAAAATATAAATGAAGAAGAGCCGAGGATGGTACATTAAATAGCAGATGCTAGGAAACGTCATAAGAAGAAGACAAAGAATCGAGAATTGTAGAAAATTGTTGGGAGTTATGGCTGACTTATTAAGAGGCTTCATGATTGTCTTATTTTTATTCATAACAAAGTGTAATGATTGGCGGGGGAAACGCCTGAAACACTTATTGTTATGATTGCTGTGTATATTGCATTTTTTCCGATGATGAATATTTTATAAATTGTTTTGATGCATGACAAAGTGCAGAGGCCTTTGTTATGATGACAGTTTAAATCGAGAGTCCAGTGGTATGGACTGATTTGTCACTTGATTTTTTGATCATCGTAGGTCCTGTTTGTGTAACATACCATAGGATCAGATGGAAAAAGAACCTAAATACGGTTGTTTTGTCTACCGCTGTAGAATTCCACAGTAATTATGAACGCGGATAACAAATCATATATATAAAGTATTATTGAACGCGATTAGCGAATTCATATCGCAGTAGATGAACGTAGTTAACGAATTCCAAAGTAAAATTGCGTACGGTTAATGTTTTCGAATACAGCTTATATCAACAATTAAAGTTGGCAATAACAAGCCTAACAAACAATATACGTCAAAGTGACATATTTATCCAAATCAGGCGGCCATTGAAGAAGGTGAGAGACTAGACGAAGCTCGAGGCAATGCGATACTGGGGGATTCGAGTTGGTGTGTAATTATGACATGGCTTTAAGAATATGCTGGAATAGGCGCAACGGTTTGGACCTTTTTAGAAGGAACAAACATCCAGTTTCATCAAGGTTTTATTTACTCAGGGTCGATTGGGAGATAAATAATGTCCATTGTTATGGGGACAAGAAAATCCACGTATTGTAGTTCATTTACTGGATATAAGCATCTAGAAGAAGACCAGATTAACAACTTGTGGCGTATGGGGAAACGTTAGATGGCCTCAGTGCTACTGATTGGAGCCAAATCCAAGGGAAATTGGGGCTCTGGATGCTGTGGTTTATCTTCATCCCAAACTTGCTATGGTTATTAGTCAATCAGTATGAGACAGCCGGCACGACGGTTGAGAAATTAGACGCCAAAATAAATAAGTACACAAGAATGTCATTGCGCCTCCGACAATCCACAACAAGTGTGACCCTACTACAAGCAGGCTAAACTCTCACTTCCACAGAAGTCCCTTTCAGAGGAATACAAAGTCGGAAAGGCTGGGGTACTGCTTACGTATCAGAATTCCGAAGATGAAGATGTCAAATCCATTGATCCATCAGAACTGGGACAAAACGAAGACTCGGTTCACACAGTTCAAGACACAACAGACGCTTTAAAGATCAAAGAGACCATGATCCAAGTCCAAAACAATCGTCGTGGGTTTGGCAGAGCAGTGGAGCGCATGACAATGTTGTCTAAAGTGCCACCAAAAGAACATAGAAACATGGTCTTCAATGCGAAAAAAGTGAGGACTAGGTAAAACTGCACAGGGTGATTCAGGAAGCAAAACAGGGTCATTGGACAACATGGGAAGATATCGTTCAAAGATCCCGGTTGAGTAACTGATCAAAGAGAAGACAGACACCCTATCAATTTGTACATAGGAAAGCTAGAAAAGCCCAACAGCGGTAGAAAAAAATGCTTATAAGAATTCAAAAGGAGTGGAATTTGACGTAGGAGATTTATTACCAAAATCATGTGGTTATGATTCGTCTTGCCAGTTTCAAAACTGGACAATAAGTGAAATCGCATTGTTATATTTGATATTTTGTCTCATGAGTCACTCATTTAATTAAGAATCGGTTAACAGGAACCACTTCTGTAGCGCATTGCAAGAACCTTCGTAAAACAGACTTATGTTTGGTTGAACCTATGATGGAAAATGTTAGAGGTGGGCCAATACGTCGGGACTGAGTGTGGCAATGAGGCACAGAGTGATAATCAAGTAAAAATTGTGTCTAGTAATGGAATAAATAAGTGTAAATCGGCTGAAGATATAAATGAAGAAGAGCCCATGATGGTACATTAAATAGCAGAAGCTAGGAAATGTCATAAGAAGAAGACAAAGAATCGAGAATTGAAGAAATTGTTTGGAGTTATAGCTGACCTATTATGAGGCTTCATGATTGTCTTTTTTTATTCATAACATTGTGTCATGATTGGCGAGGTTAACGCCTGAAACACGTATTGTTATGATTGCTGTGTATATTGCATTTTTTTCCCGACGATGAATATTTTATAAATTGATTTGATTCATAACAAAGTGCAGAGGCTTTTGTTATGATGACAGTTTAAATCACGAGTCCAGTAGTATGGACTGATTTGTCACTTGATTTTTTGATCATCGTAGGTCCAGTTTGTGTAACATACCATAGGATCAGATTGAAGAAGAACCTAAATAAGGTTGTTTTGTCTACCACTGTGGAATTCCACAGCAATTATGAAAGCGGTTAACAAATCATATATAAAGTATTATTGAACGCGATTAGCGAATTCATATCGTAGTAGATGAACGTGGTTACCGAATTCCACAGTACTATTGGACCAGGTTATCTTTTCCGAATACGACTTATATCAACAAATAGAATTGGCAATAAAAAGCCTAACAAAACAATATACGTCAAACTGATTTATTTATTCAAATCAGGCGACCATAAAAGAAGGTGAGAGACTAGACTCGTGGCGATGCGACACAGGGGGATTCGAGTTGGTGCGTAATTATGACAAGGCTTGAAGAATAGACTGGAATACGCCCAACGGTTTGGACATTTTTATAAGGCAAAAACATCCGGTTTCAACAAGGTTTTATTTACTCATGGTCGATTGGCAGATAAATAATTTCCATTGTTTGGGGGACAAGAAAACCCCCTATTATAGTTGATTTACTTGATATAAGCATCTAGAAGACCAGATTAACAACTTATGGCGTATGGGGAAAAGTTTGACTTCCCCCTCATCTGTCGGGTTGTATGAATACAATCCCAAGCTGTGAGTGGCATTTTGCGACCATGTGTAGCTGCATGGGCAGCTGGAAGGTACACTTGGAGGCATAACAGAGTGCTAAGTACCCATATTGAAATTCTGAACAACGGCAAGACAATATCCAATGAAGCAGCATCCGCAGAGAAGCAACACGTCGTCAAAAAGGCTTTGACAAGCCAACTATAGACCAATAGAGGAAGACACGACCTTCTAGAAGGAGCTAACGATTGGATCATAGGCGAGAGTTAATACACCCACAAGATCAAAGAATCCATCGAAAGGTCTGACATTGTAGTTTTCTCTAGGACTCTACTACAAGAATTCATTCTGATAGAGTTTTCGGTTCCTTATGAGGCAAACGTTGAAGAGCAACGTATATTTAAGACAGCTAAATATGAAAATCTCACCAAGCAGGTGTCTTAGAAAGGCAGCACTCTCAGAATCTTCGCGGTTGAAATGGGTTCTAGAAGATCCATGGGTAGCTCAATGTATATTATTTTATGGCAACTCAATGTAGCACCAAAGGCGCTAAATCAAGATGTGAAAATCCTAAGTACCAGCTCAGAAAATGCTTCATACTGGATCTGGACTAAACGCAACGAAAAAGCATAGTACTCTTCTGCTTTAAACAGATTGGCTGTCAGCAAAAAATAGATCTGGGGAATCCCACTACCAACGGTAAAATGATATGTGTGAAACTTAAAAGGAATTAGAACGTACTGTTATTTGGAAGGTTGCTGTAGCTTAGTTGATGATTCGTCGGGATTTTGAACATGCATACGGGGTACACACACGATGAAATACCACTAGAACCTCGAAGGAGTACAAAGGGAATTAGAATGTACCGCTACTTGTAAGGTTGCAGTAGCTTAGTTGGTAAGTCGTCGGGATCTTGATCATGCGGATGGTGTACACATACGATGAAATCCCACTAGAACCTAGAAGGGTTACAAAAGGCAATCCAGCAGCACTAAGTGTTATGAACCCAGTGCGGCATGCTGTCCATAGGGTGTCGGATGCTTGAGACCGAAACAGCTACTATAAGGTGATTCTCTTAACTGAAGATCTGCTACTGTCTTCCTCTATAAGACGTTGTTGGATTTACTTTTGGTGAAGCCCAAAGACAATCAATCATGAAAGACTTGATGACAGCTAGGAATGTCTGACAATGTTCCGGTCAGACTTGGAATCGCCTATGGCTGACGGTCAGCGACTGTCCAGTAAAACCCCAAACTCGCTACAAGTACACATAACTATGTAATGACCCTAAGTACGCGATCATGGAGGGGGGTATCAAGTACCACCAGGACGGAACACGTGGTTACGAATTGAAATGCCCCTTGGACATCGAACTTGACCTCTTCATGCCACCACAGTACTTGCGGCAAACTCTTGCCAACTGGGTGAGGAATGAGGGAAATGAAGAATCATACAACTGACATAAAAGGCCTCAATAAGGAAACTGAAGACCATAATCGATCCGAGGAATTGGACTAGTCGAATGAGGACACAAGCGTGGTAGCCAACCACAATGATCTCAACCTTGATACTTCAGATGAAGAACTTCTGCAAGCCATAGAAGGCAAGCGTCCTAGAATCAAATGACCTTCAGCAAATAACAAAAGAATAGGAAACCCTCGACAACGAAGGACTAAGACTAAGGGGTCATACAAGTTTTGGTCGTCAAAGGCGGAAAAAACGAGTTACCGGTTAAAACTAAAGAAGGGTTTAGCGGATATTGTAGACGAATGTTGCGTGGCAAACACTTGGAACAAAGACACCCTCAGAAAAGCCATCAGAATAAACCGTTGGCAGAAAGAAAAAAAGATGCCCTGAAGAGAGAAGAATATCCTGAAAAAGCAGACTTGAATTGCCCGACCGAAAAGGTAGGGTTCAACGTCCTATGAAACTACTGTGCACAATACACAGTGCGCATAGTAACGCAGAAAGAATAAGGACCAAAATTCCGACAGAAGCAGTCAAGGACAAGGTTCTTTTAGGGCACTTTATCAAAATGGTTTACAGCTCTTTGAAAAACCATATTCAGGCACGCTGGATATTAAACAGAGTAAATTGGAACCCTATTTGAAAAACGGGGGATCTAGTCGAAATAAAGAGACTTGTAGGACAGGGGAACCAAAAGTGTCAATGGACACCTGCCCACTGAAAACAAAGGAGTTCAAGTCTATTATACAGAAAGCAAGAGCCAAATCGGCATCGGTTCAATACGGTAACACACATATTGTGTACAAGAAATACCCCTAGATACGCAAGCTTCTGTATAAAAACTTGTATAATGCTTGTGTCAATGGTCATGTAAATGACCGGTGGAATAGAGCTGAAGAGGTGGACATTCCGAAAGAAAAAGAGTCGTTTGATATTAGCCAGTTTAGGCCTGTATCCCTGTTGAACGTTGAAGGAAAGATCTTCTACAAACGTATAACAAATATCTGCTGATGAATGACATGCCGAAATATCTGTACAGTCAGGTGGCGTCCCTGTGACGCCTGGGTGCCTAGAACATGCTGGGATGATCTGGCAGTCGATTCAACGAGCTAAATCAAACAAGCTAGACTTTAATGTGAAATGCCTTGATTTGGTACACGCATTCTGATCTGTCCCCCATAAAACCATATGGCTTGTATTGGACTTGTACCATGCCCCTGCAGACATCAACAATACTCTGAAATGCTAATTCGTTGGCTTAAGAATGAGATTCTCAAGGTTGATAGAACTACAGAATTAATGTAACATTGCCGGTTATCACGGTGAGGGTACAGATGGTGTGAAATTATGACAAGAGTTGATGAGTGCAGCCAAATTGCATCCCACGATCTAGGGCCTTTGTGGAGACAACAAAGGGCCAGTAATAGAAAAAAATATTTTATCATTGCCAATTGGAAGATAAACAATTGGAATTGTTTAGAAGACGAGAGAGGAATTACCGTAGTATTAGTTGGTTTGCTAGATGTGAGCCACGTCAACACAGGTCTGGAAGACCAGAAAAACAACCAATGTTGTATGGGAATTGGTTAAAATTCACACTTTTCCCATGGTCAATAAGTGCAGTCCAAAGCTGTGATTGACATTAATTGGACTTTTGCGCCTGTCCATAACCGCATGGAATGTTGTTTGTTAGCTACATCCAACTATATAGTGTGGATGG
>JBBPDF010333646.1:0-11282 GCA_037974715.1 Lomanotus vermiformis | reverse complement strand
ATATGGATGGGTGAGAGAAAATAGTGTATAGATCTATATATAATTACTCGCACTGAAAATATGAAAGCCGTTTGTAAAAATTCATTATTATAATTTTATTATTATAATTTTTATTATTATTATTATTATTATTATTATTATTATTATTATTAGCTCTATTGCTCTTAGTAATATTAGGCCTATTAGATGATCATTGTCATTTTATTACATTATTATAAGTTATAAAAGAAAACAAGTTCAACTAGATTTAATGTATGTTTATGATGCTCATGCCTACGCTGATCACATTATGATGGCCACCAGTCACTACTAGTACTGTACTACACTTAACACACACATAGCCACAATCACATATATATAGGAGTGATATAGATCTATGTAGATCTAGATATAGATTTATATACAGATCTAGAGTTATTGCAACTTGACTCTGAACAACTGAATTCAGTTTGACCACTTCTGGTAACAGTCCTTAGTTGGCTTTAGATCTAGCTGACAATAGACAATATTATAGACGGGTGTTTCGAGAGAGTGACGAAGTCTAACAAAGACTTCTGTTTTCTGCAAGACATGTCGATCACACTTTAGAATTCAATTTAGTGGAAGGATAATATGGCATTAAAGAACACTTGACCACTGAAAAACGTGTCTAGGTTGCTGGCTTATCTTCTTCATTCTTAAAATGTCATTTGGTCATTTTTAGGAAGTTTCTATTGAAAGAACCCATTTGCTGTTGCAGGCAATGCTGGAAATTTATCTAGGGCAATGTTTTTTTAGTCAGTCACTGCAACCCCCCTTGGCTAAGTAGTAAAATTCTTATTCTCATGCAAAAAGTTGGTAAGCACTTACTGTATTGTTACCAGAATATCACAGCAATTAGGATTGTACACTTTTTGCTCTTTGATTGTACACTTTCTTATAGTTTGGGTTGGCAGCTCTGAGTTGATGAGATAAAAGTGTGAAAATTAGTGAGGAGAGATGAAGAGAACATTGGTAAGAAAATGCTGAAGATGTCGCTACCAGGTAAGATGAAAGAGGAAGACAGAAAAGAAGGTAAATGCATGGAATTAAAGAAGATATAATATGGCAGCTGTTGTGAAAGAGGAAGATGAGATGAGCAGGACTGGATGGAGATGATGGATCCTCTGTGGCGACCCCTAAAGGGATTAGCTGAAAGAAGAAGAAGAAGGCGGAATGCTGCCATCTTTGATGGATGTATGATCACCAACCAGTACCAGGGTATTGCTCATATTGGTTGTTTTTTTTAACACATGAATATGGCAGCCATTAAAGGCATGGTTTTGTCCTAGTGTGAAAAATGATAAATGAAAAAAAAAATTTCAATTAAAAAAATATGTGTTGTTATTTTTTGTTCTTATATAATCTTTTTCAAATAGTATGTGCAAGCTGATCCTCCCACGAATAAGAGTTTGGCAACTCTCCTGGTGCAGCTGTTACAATTTCAAGAAGAAGCTTTTGGAAGACATGTAACTAATCCAGCCCTCACAAAACTGCCTGTGAGTTACTGTGTTTAATGTGTTTGTTTAATATTATTTGAGAGGATACATTTTTGATCTTTTTTTTGTAATGTCCTGGTTAAGAAATGTCAACTTTATATCACATTTTTATACTAATTTTCTGAAAATCAACATTCAGAGAAAGAAATTCTGAGGCCATTGACTTGTCTTGTTTGTCCATTCTAGATGCAACATCTGAAAAGAAAGAAAAATGTCATAATGATTGACAATCGATTACATGTGTGTGCTTTTTCTTTGTTTATTTAAAAAAAAATATTCTTCTTAATATTCTTGTTAAGAATTATGTGTATGTGTGTGTGTGTAGTATTTGTGTATGTAATTTCAAAATTTTCTGTCTCTTAAAGACACATTGGTACTGTTGAACCTGGATGAAATGTCAAAGACAAAATATTTTTTTTGAGGATATTTTGATTGATTCTTTTTGTAGACTTCAACATATAATTTTCAAAATGCTCAAAATTTATTTGTTGACAGATGAAATGTTTCCAAGACATCAAACCAGGGTCTAGTCTCTGCCAGATTTTTCAAGCAGTTTTTAAATTTAAGAGTGAGCAAGGATGGTAAGATGTTCATATTGAAATATTTTAATGCTAGAGCAATATAAGTATGGAAACTTTATTAAGTTAACATAAACTTAATTGAAAATTCTTGCGAATGCATTATTTTAGTTTTGCCATTTTTACATTGTAAGATAAAATACTTTTAGAGGAGAAGCAGTTTAATACTTTATAGTGTTGCATTGTGCAGTGTTGCACCTCTTGAAAACTCTAACATATATTGACACACAGTTGTTAAAAATTCTTCAATGAAGTTCAGGCTAATTTCTTTTTGTTCCTATAATAATAGATGTTTGATATTTCTATTTTCTTCTTTTTCTTTTTCAAGGCGCCGATTCGATTTTTCATCTCCATCTCGCATGGACCGCAATGTGGAAATGTTTTTACAAGTGGAAAAGGCCCTTGTGTCCTCCAAATGCCTAATTCAGCCCCAGATCTACATCCGGCCTGATGTGGACAAAGTTCTGGTGCCCAAATTGAGGGATATTATTAAACGCCATCAAGGAGTGATGGTAGAGAGTGCTGAAGGGGCTACACACATTGTGTACACAAATCCCCCAAATCCTCCATCACAAGAAGGTTTGTTGCAATTTTTAATACATATGAAATTGCCTTCCTGTGTCAGCTCAAGGGGCTCCGATTAATATTGAAATGAAATTGCCTCACAATAAAAAGATATCTGCTGATGAAATTGTAGAGAAAATTTTCATTAAAGCTAAAACTCAAGGTGGGAGATGAAAAGGCAGACACTGTAGAAAGTGGGAGGACGATCTAAAGAAAAGATCACAGAAGGAAATAGAAAATGTCAGAAGAGGGAAGGCTGGAATAAGATCATTTCATGATAGCAAGCTGTCCAAATATCAGAGGAAGTGATTAGTGCATGTAAAAAAAATATGACTCACAAACAAGTTTTTGAAGTTATGATAACAATTAAGGGGTGAAGAGTCTCAGAAATAGAATATTGTATCAAAATGTCAGAAACAACCAAAATAGAACAAAGAAAATTCACATTTGTCGAAACTAAAAATCAATACAATGAAAATAATGAAAGGAGCTAGAAAGAGCCTTAATCAGGGTAGTACATTGTATTTTTGCATTCACTCCACTTCTATGTTTCAAATTTTGGGCCATTTCAAACTTTAAGCCTCTCGCCATGAGATTTAAGCTATGTTCATATATAGCTGTAATATTGTAACAATTCACAGTGGTGTTAATCGTGGATACTAATTTTCTGGTATAAACATATAAATTTCTAGGAAAACCTTATCGATGACAGTTACTCACACTTTTATCCCTCTCTCATGAAGCTTGCATTTATTATTTTCTCTATCAAAGAACATAGCAGTGACAAATTTTCACAGCATTTTTAATATATCTATTGAGTTTCCCATTTTACATATTTATTGCAGTTTATGGGGGTAAAAATAATGTATTGTGCCTAATGGCGGCACATGTTTTATCTATTCAGTGTATTTGTTGGCTGGTGAAGCCTTGTAAACTGTTTTGAGCAGATTTAGTTGATATTACATAATTTTGTTATGGGGTTTGTTTGTTGTTTTTTTTGGGGGGGGGGGGGGGGGGATGTTTTTGTTTTTCACTGCTTTTTGGGAGTGGGGATGGGGGTTAACTTACTTTACATAATTAATGAAATAACATAGGCATTGGGTATTGTCATGTTGTCCTTGATAAAGCTTTACACTTCCAGGGTAATTGTTACTTTGGACTCTGATGCACAGTTCCATTATACATGGTAATTCATTATTTGATCTTTTTAGGATGAAACATAATACAAGGAGTATGTTTTCTATCTTTTTCATTTGCAGAAGAATTCTTCAGGCCAACCTTTAAAAGGGATAAAAGTTATGGTATACATTGGTGGTACTTTCCTGACAGGTAAGGGAGTTCATTCATCGTTGTGGGGCATAATCTCACTTGCTAGGATAAACATTTTCTCAGACATGTGTTATGCATTTATTAGAATTTAAATAGGTTGGCGAAAGTGTTTTATGGAACACATGGATTCTTCCCCTCGCCAAAATGAGTTAAATTACATAGAATCAACTGTATGATTTAAGTGATGTCAGACATTTTGTGAGGAGGAGATGAATGTGTTCCTTAAGGGATTTCTGATCATGTGTCCCTGGTTTTGACTGGCATTGAGTTATTAATTTTTCTGAGGCCTTTATTTTCACTTTGCAGCACACCCAAGACAATCTTTCATTTAACAGGGAAACTCTGTCCCATATTTTAAAAAAGAATTATAGGACCATTTTTGATAGGATAGTGGAATTTTAACTTCTAATTTTAGTAATTGACCAGATCACCTTATAAACTGTACCTTTTTAATCTTTCTCATCAGCATATTGGTTTTATAGTATGTATGTTTCAGTTTTGTATGCCTCCACTGATTGTCCTCTTTTATGTGTTTATGGGGTTAAAAATGAGTTATATAAGCTGGATTTTCTCTTTCTATTTCTTCATTTTATAATCATGGTGGAGGCCTGACTTCTCTTGCTTAATGCTGTGAAATTAAGCAATTGTGATATGGTAGTCTTTTCTGTAATACCAAGGTGAAAGGCAGAGCTACTGTTTGATATATTTTCATACTACCGTTTTGAATTCTTCAGATTAATAAGTAGTATACAGATTGTATTTCTACCCACAAATACAAGCTTGTCAGAGATCCTTAATGCCATTTTCCTGTTGGAAATTTCCTCCTTTATTTTTTTTTTATCGTTTTTTATTTTGAGAAAAAAAAAATTCATTCAGCCATTTGTATATATATATATAATTGATGGAATGACATAAAAGTTTGTTATTTCTCACCTCTTTGTATGCTTTGCTTGTGTAATATTTTTAAAGTGGATAAAATCTAAATGGTTTTGAGTTATTTCAAACATTCTTCATTTGCAGTTATGATTCCTGGGTGTCTGATGTCAACATTGAGTATGATCTTGATCCAACCACTCCACCCTCAGAGTGGGAGGTATGTTGTCAGCTGAAAATCATTTAGATATTGTAATGAATTATTATTTAGTAAGTAAAATGGAAATGGTACAATAAAATTGTATTAATTTATTCACAGATTTAGTAAAGCTCATGTCAAATGTACACAAGAAATTTGTAACCAGATTTTAATATATGAGAATAAATCATTTCTGTGGGTCAGATGATTATATGGATATATGTTATTTATTAATATGTTAATTGAAGTTGTCTGATTTTTCTCTGAGTAATTTTTTTTTATTTTTTTTTTTTTATCTTCTTAGGTTAGCGCTCGCTGGCTGCTGGATTTGGATGAGTTCAATGAGTGGATGAATGAAGAGGATTATTTGATTGAAGACGAATTTAATGTCAGTACTGCATTAACTCCTCCAAATTTTACTCAAATGGCAGGTTTCCCCCCCAAAAAAAAAATGGGGGGGGGGGGGGGTGATATGGAAAGTTCATTTTGACTGGCAATCTTTCCTATTCAAAGTATGGCACATTCTGTATCTATATATATATATATATATATATCAATCAAAGGTCTTGAAGTGAAATCAAGAAAATGTAGGTTTCATTGCACAGCCCCCTAATATTTGAAAACTAGGTTTGAATCTTACCTTATTTTGATAAGAAACCCTGACTCAAGGGATGCAACACTTTTTTTTTTTTTGGCTTATATCGTACCTTGCCATGAAGTGTAAAATTTTCCCAAAATACACAAAATACTTTATAATAAGATGTGATTTAAGAAAAAAATAAATTTTTTTAAGGATTTTTAGCCAGCATTTACCCCAAACAGTGAAAATATCAGGTTTCAAATGAATTTTGGAAAATTTGTAGAGTTGCTTCCTTAGGTTTTTGGCTCCCTAATACGTAGAACATGACGTAACCTAACTTGAAAACTCTATGCAGCACTCACAATCTTCTGTGTTGTCTCGGTTAAAAGAGGATTTTTTTGGGTCTTTTTTTTTTATTGACTGAGTCTTGAAATATGTGTTGCTGAATTCTATTACACACAAGAGAACCGCTGTGATGCCTCAATTTCTTAAATGAACATATGTAGATGACTGGATATAAACTTCGTTTCAAGCCCTGTGCCGACTTCATGATGGTCATTTTAGGCATTAATATTAACACAAATGCACATTTTGAAATCAAAATCTCAGTAATCTTTTGACCCATTTTTTTTTGTGAAACCTGCCAAATAAGAATCGAATTTCCCTAAAAGCTGTAATCCTTTTTCTTTCAAAATGTAATAACAGAGCTGCCAAGTGCCACCAAGCACGGAAGTTGTGTCCATGCCATGGATAAACGGAAATGTAAGAAATTCCACAAAGTCACCGCCGGGATAGGTAGTTTTGAAAATTAATGTAAATAGACGATTGGGTGACTGCCAATTCGTCTATACTCATGATATCTGTCAATTACTTATATTCAGAGCTGCCAACTATATGCCAAAACATAATTTTACATTACACTCATTTTATGTATGTCTCGACCGCTGTTATTCTTTTTTAAGAAGTCACTGGTCATATTGCTTCCACGGCAATTGAGAAAAAAGTATTAAAAAAAAGAAAACCAAATATAAAGGTCTACGGTCCTGGATGAATAATGCGATGTGCAAATATAATATGGCGGTCATGTCATGCAGTCACACCATGTCCATGTATTTTTACAAGGATTTTATTTCCTTGCATTTAAAGGTGTAATTAAATCTGACAAGAGACCTACAATGGCCTTGTGCCATGAAACATGCAGATCCCATTTCAGCATTAAAGCCAATGGGAAGTATGACATTGTTAAACATTTCAAACAAAAACATTTAAGTGCTGGAAGAGCTGCTGGGTCTATGATAGCCATTTATCAATAATATATATTGCTGGATGTAAGTGTTGTACAGATTGATTTGATAACCCACTTCAAGAAAGTATAGTAAGTTTCATTGCGTTTCACAATTTTGTACCTTTTCACCTAAAATTACACTTTTTGGACTTCAATTTTACACTCTTCTCTGGCTAATGGTTGGCAGCTCTGCTTGTATTCATTTAAAGGAATCGGTATCATGTGCATTGGTTCTTTCACAAGCTGTACAAGTAGTGCACAGAGCTATATTATAATCGAAATTATGAATGGAGGGTCGCATCAGGGTAGCTAAATTTTTGCGCGCAAATGAACGTAGATCAGTTTTATTGTTTCATGGTAGGTTAAGGCCATATCGTTTAATAAAGCCTCCACTGCTCGGTGCTCATTTTGATAATTTGAAAGCTGAATGAAGCACATGGAATCATTGGATATTTATCTTTCTTTGTGTTAAAAATAATTTTGGTTATTTTTTTTCCTTTGAAAAATTTGTGCTGTGCTTTAGATATAAATCAAGGTCTATCCTTGTTTCTTGCTGGTTCTGGATAAAGAGCAAACTAGAAAGGTCTTTTCTAGATCTAGATTTCTTAGTAGAACACAACATACCACTAGTTGCGAGTGACCATGTGGCAAAATTATTCAAGTCAATGCTACACTTGGATACAAAACTGGCGCACAGCATACTCCTATCAGTACGATGAAATATTTTATATATGACTGTTTTTATAGTTCATAATTATGTTACTTGTCTTTTATCTTTGGCTCTGTCATTGTTATAGTACTATGTCGATGAAATTGTTTGTATGTTATAATGCGGTGTAGAAATGAGTGGCATTTTCCCCCTAATGAATTGTAAATTGGCAGCTCTGTTATAATCTTTAATTTTATGCAATTATTAAAGTCATGAACTTATTTAGAGGTGCATTTAGTTAATTAATATTTCTTTATCTGTAATTATTATTAGCATTTGCTGTAAGTATGCATTTTATTTTCTGTATGATAGGTGGAATAAAAAAAAAAATCAACAATCAAACACACACTCACATACTCATACACAATAAAAAATCCACAGGTGCCGACACACTCATACACAATGAAAATTCCACAGGTGCCGTTTTAAGAAGTAAATCGTATCGTTCTGTTTTCAGAATCTGTGAGTTAATTGTTTTGGGATTTTATGATTTAAAGTAATTGCATGCAGTATTTGAAAGGTTCAACTCTTTTCTTTTCTTTTTTAAACTTATTTTAAGGGAGATGGAAAGAAGAACAAAAAATCGGGAAAGCTGAGACTGACTGTAGATGATGTAAGTACAGTGACTGTAAATGATGTAAGTACAGAAACATTATGCCTATACAATATTTTTCTTTTACTTTAAAAATACCCATTTACATTAGATCTAAAAGGAGGAAAATTAGTTGTTCTTATCTTTCTCTTTCTGCTTAATTGATTAGTGGTAATATATCATGGGAATTTCCCCCTATTTTATGGACTTTTTGTGAAAGATAATATAAAAATAAGTTGTTAAATGCATGGAACTTGACTCATTTGTCCATCATTTTAATCTTCTGTGTAGATACGTGATAGTCCTGAGACAGATAAGAGCAGACGTCAGAAGAAGAGCAATAGCAAAAGAAAGCGATCACCATCACCTACTCAAGAAAAAGTGAAAAGGAAAAGGTATGAGTGGGGGGTAATTGGTTTACTTCAAGGGGAGTAAAAGGAAAATATTACTGCATATTGTCTTGTCTCAATTTACAAGTGCGTCTTCCATTTCTTACCTGTACAAAGACACAGGCTTTTCTCACAATGATGTTCTAACACCCATGTCATCCTTTACTAACTATAGTTGTTAGTTTATGGCAGGGTTCACAATAAGGGGTCTGGAAAGTTCCCATTCACTTAGCAAATTTCATGTGCAAAATATGACACATATTATATATCAAATTAAAGGTCTGGAAGTGAGGATCAAGAAAATATGTTTAAGAGATAGCACAGCCTCCTAATGTTTGAAAATCAACTTTGAATTTTGTCTCATTTTGGTTTTAAAAAAAACTCCTATTCAAGGGATGCAACAATGTTTTTAACTTATAACACAACATGCTGTAATATATTAAATGTGCCAAAATCCACACAAAAAGCTGATTAAAAGATGTGAACATAATTATAAAATGTGTTCCCCAAGCATTTGTAAAATGCAGTAGTTTTTGTGTGAGAGTGCTCGGTGGTCGGGAAGCAGTCTAAAGGCAGAGTGAGCACTCAGGCAATGTTGACCCTGCAGCTCCCAAGAGTTACCTCCGGTGATTTTGAGTCCACTGAACGTGACCCTTTTGAAGCCTGTATCATTTAATTGATCAAAGATGCCTGTGTTTTGTTTTTGTTTTGTGTTTTTTTGTCGCAACATGGATCAAAGAATAGAGATGTCATTGTCTAATGTCACTGTGTGGCCATGGTGGCTCAGTGGTAGCGCTTTGGCCTCGTAATTGAAAGGTCATGGGTTTGAGTGCCATCAGTTTCCCTGTGCATGTTCCATTGTCAGTCCTGAAAGAAGTTTGAAGATGAATTACAGACTGGTCTTATAGTAGTTTCATTGAGACTTCTATGGTAGGACTAGGACTAAAATCTGAACATTTTGATTTGTTTTTGTTTTTTTGTTTAATACGAGTGTTTTTGTATGTAAACTAGCTTTAGTTAAATCCACTTTTGTTACTGTTTGATTGTATGGTTTTGAAATATTCATAAATTATCTTATTTTCATATGCTATCTTTCAGTGGGTTCAAGAAAAGGGCTCCTCGTGCCATCAGAGAGATCCGCAAGTTTGCTGAGAAAATGATGGGCACCCCTGATGTGCGTATTGATACTCACCTCAACAAGCACATCTGGTCCCAGGGAATAAGGTGAGGAGGAAAATACTTTTTATTCATTTGTTCTTCTTGCCTTTGTGAAACCCAATTAAGGTTGACATGTGCAACACATATCCATCAGACTTGATGGTTTGATGGATTATTTATTATGGACTATTTTTAGTCACCTAACTTAAGAGACATTACTCGCTATAGCGGGACCTACCGGAATCCCGTTTTTTTTTCTTTCTTTGTAAACTCTATTACTTGTGCATGGATGTTCCCACAAGCAAAGGTCCAAACATGGATACAGCGGGAGAAATTCAATTGAGCGAGGTTATTCTAAGGAAGAAAATGAAGCAAGGTGACATAATTTTCCCTTTCCCCATCCCCCGTAAGCACCGTGAACATTTTTTGTGCCCTGGCTTTGTTGGTGGGGTCGGGAGGGCGTGTGTGTAAGGGTAAGGGGGATGTGGTGGCTGTCAGCTGTATGCACCGTTGGCGGCTAGGCCCAGGCGGGTGGGAGTGGGTGGTGGTCAGTAATAACCGACCATTGCATTCCCCATCATCATTATAATAGGTCTATATTCTATATATCTCTCTTACTAATTACAGGGATGCCCTTTTTCCGGTTAAAACCGGAATTCCGGCTTTTCAGGTCGTTCCGGTTTTTTTCTTTCTTTTTTTTTTTTTTTCCTTTCCGCCCTTTTTCTTCAAATCCGCCGCGCACCAGTTGCCGGTCGACTCGAACGAGTCTCAGATGAGATCCATACCCAGTACCAAACCTGAGCTGGTTTTGTTTTTAAATCCGGAAATCCAGTGAATACTGTTGGTTACATGTACTACTACTCGTACTACGTTGTCAAAGTCTATACAGTAACTGTTCTGCCGTTCATGTTTGCGCGGAAAAATAGTCAAACGCCGCCGAAGTGCACTGTGCTTGAGAGCAAGCTTGAGCGTTTCAGGGATGAAAGTTGTCTTGGAATTCTCGAATTTTCTGGAATTCGTGGCAGGGATGAGGAGAGGAGAGAGACAGAAGGTGGACGCTTTAATCTCCTGATTGAGAGGCTTGCGGAAAAATTGAGTGGTACTGTTGCAAAAAAGGTCTCGAGATTCCGATACTTGAGTTTCATAGTAATGACATGGCCAGTGTGGGGGATGCGCAGTTTTAAAGGCACATTGTTGAATGTCACACAGCGAAATGAGTGGGGGTGTTCAAGAGGAAAATTTCCCATGTTTTTATGTTATGCGCAAATATGAGGACATAGAGGACATATTATATCACATTTGAATACACTTAAAACTTATATTATAAGCCTACTAGTACTACAATCGTCCTTCGGTAAAGACGGCATACAATACAATGAAGAGGTCGTTGACCTCGCCTGCCGATTCCCGGAATTGTTATATCATGCATTAAGGGCAGGCGCGACTATGACATATATGTTTTGTACAGCAATCTTTTTTCATTGTCAGGACCGCTGGTATCAATGTGAC
>JBBPDF010333645.1:315-15021 GCA_037974715.1 Lomanotus vermiformis | reverse complement strand
AAAAGTCAACAGTTGAGAGCTCAATAGCAAAAGAAGATAAAAAAAAAAAAAGGATTGATAAATATTTCAGGTACTGCTACATCCATAGGACATAACGTTTTTTGTAATAAAAACTGTTAATATCTGGAAAAATATGTAAATTCAAAGGCACATAGATAAGCTGTGTTTTGTAACTATGAAACTTTGTTCCATTGCTTTTTACCAATACAAAAGTGCCACAAGTAGGCGCCCATAAGAAGGATGAAAAAGCAGCTACAGGATTTATTTATAATACATTAGTTATAGACACTGATCAAGATCATTGTATAAAACTTCTTACATTTTCGTGTGATTAATGCCATACACAGGAACATTGTCGCAGCCCAAGAGGATGTAGAAAGGGCAGATAATCGTTCCGAATGCGTAGGCTCCGAACATGATCCACAAGTACCCCATTTTGGTCTGCACCTTGGACGCCACGAACGAGCTTATGACGATGCCCCCAAAGGTACTCACAAGGGTAGAAATGGCTGCCAAATAGAAGAAGGGATGCATTAAAAGGGATATTGTCCACAATCTAAAACATAGTTTATGGATTCTGTAACCTTATATTCCTGAAGTTTTATAAATACTGATATAATAATATCAAGTTGACTTTATTAATTGTAACCCACCTTAATGGTCTTATGTCTATTCTACGTAACAACGCTTCCTTTGATTACAGTTGCCTATATACAGAATTTTCTATTAATACGTAGATTCTGTATCCAGAAGGTTTATTATAGATCAACTATGATCGAATGATTTTTTGCATTCTTTGACTTAAGTATGTGATCACTGTGGCTCAGTGGTAGCGCTTTGGACTCGCAACTGACAGGTTGTGGGTCCCAGTCCCATTGGGGACATTGTGATTTAACTCTGGGCAAGGTTATTTAAACAGATCGTCTCCGTTTGCAGCGCTACTCTTACGGCTGGCGCTTGGTTTCAGTAAAAAATCAAACGACAAATTTTCCTTCGAGAATTAATAGAGTGGATTTTTATTTCTTATTTATTTATTTTATATATTTTTAATGGTGTAAATATAATTCGATAAGGAAAGAACGTAAAACCTACACGTGTAGTAGCCGACGTCCTTGACCGGCACCCCGTACTCGAATGCCATATAGGCGTACTTGAACTGGCGGATGCCCTGATGAGGTATGGCCAGGATGGCGATGTCGACCAGCATCAACACGTAGGAAACATTTCGAAACAACCTGGACAGGGCCATTGGGAAATCTGAAAGAAACAACTTGAATTACTGGTCGGTCGGGTACGTCGGGATTTCGACAGGAAATAGCTACGAAGAGTTCTAGGCATTTTATACAGGTACGAAGAGTTCTAGGCATTTTATACAGCTAGGAAGAGTTCTAGGCATTTTATACAGCTACGAAGAGTTCTAGGCATTTTATACAGGTACGAAGAGTTCTAGGCATTTTATACAGGTACGAAGAGTTCTAGGCATTTTATACAGGTTCGAAGAGTTCTAGGCATTTTATACAGGGTAAAAATAACGAACAGCTTGCTGTTTAAATATATAATGAAAATCCCCTTTCCATAAAAATCTTGAAAGTTAGATGGAGCTTTTTTGGACCTATTTTGAGGCGTAACCATGAAATGCCATGCAAACAAAGCAATGACATTCTATTTCATGGATAACATCAAGAGACCATGAATTCACAGCACTCTAAAATGGATTACTCTATCATAAATTTATCATATCGTATCATATGAAATCCGTCGTTAAAGGTCTCTTACCTTTTGATGTTCTTTCTTCTCAGAGGTCAACGCTTACTGTTATGGGAATTATCAATCGTGTGGAGCTGACATACGCCTTTATAAGCAAGGCCCAGTTGTTTCTTAATGTGTGATGGTTCTTTTCCACCGTTTGTTCTGATTGTCCCGTATGAAGTAATTCTTCTTTGCTAATTTATTCCCAGCACTAGCTTTTTCTTCCTGCTTTCATTACTAGTATTTGGGCGCTTTGAACATTACAATGCTGGTGTGTATCGACTGAAGTGAATGAAATCTCGAATTATTGTTTTGGTATTAAATTAATATTCTTCGCGACTTCCATATTATGTCAGAAGTCTCCTTCTTGGGGCATGCCAGATTCGAATTTGATTACATTTTCAAGAATTGCTGTCATTATTAAACAATATGTGCATGCAAAACTTAAACTAGTATTGTTATTAAATAATACCCGAAAAGTAAATGTATCTTCGCATAGATGCTAAACACGAATTAACTTCTTAACCTGTGTCCAAAATACTGTACCTTTAAGCAAAGTCCAGAGTTCCCTCGCTGTTGATTTGGTTTTTCCCTTCTCTTCGTCTTTCTGTTCCTCGCCACTGGCCTTAACTTTGTCTTTGATATTTCTGTCAAGGCTTATGATACTAAGGCGATGCTCTGCCATGTCTTCGTCTGTAGGACACAGAAGGGACTCTCTCCGTTCCCTTTCATAGAGAGTAGCAAGATCGACGGACGTGTCCTCTTCCTCTTTGCTTTCCTCTGGAGCAGGTGTTGTTGGAGCCTCCTCAATCGGCTCACTTTTGCTGTTTGAAAACAACCGAAGCACCCGATATTACCGATAATGATATGAAGAGGAAACAGTAAAAAAAAAAGTCAATGTGACAGCAATGTGTCAATGTCAGATCTATTATCAAGCTTTTATTGATGCTGTTTATAAACGCTAATCTGAATAGAGAGAAACTCAAAATTAGTTAGTTTTCATCTTTGATTATTTTCTTTGTGTAAGATGTCGCATACCAGTGAACATCACTTCACTGATGAACACCGAATTAAGCCCTATTAGATATCGTTGCAATGCATATTGCGAACTCAGGGAGAAAGAGCAAGCTCAGGATGAAAATACATCATCAATGAAAATCAATGAACCGTTTTAAAAAATTACCTTTGCTTGACCTCCCTGCCTCTGCCCTTTCCCCTGCGTCGACCTCCGGCGTATTCCTCTGTCGCCTTCTTCATAGCTTCTAACTGACTCTTGCGTGATATCAGACGCCGTGGAAATAGCAAGATAGGAAAAGCGCTGACCACGACCATGACGGACAGCACTAGAAAGGCCAGCCACCAGGCCGAAACGAATCTAGGGTCCTTGGACTCCATTTTGGTGTCTGGAGGGGTATGAAGGTCAAGGTCAGGAACTTACGTGGTGGTTTTAATGTTATCCCTTTATTTTGATAAATATGATGCTATTTTGACTCTCTTGGTCAGGAGCAAACAGAACCTGACATTAGACGATATAATATAAGGGTTCAAAACTGGGAAAAAGGGTAACGATGATTACATGTATTTCCACGGTCACAAAGACATTGGCAATCTCTGAGCATACAGTTAGTAGTTTAAGATTATCGCCGACATCTCTGATAACATAGGAATAATAATAATGATAATAATAATAATAATAATAATAATAATAATAATAATAATAATAATAATAATAGTAATAATAAAAACTCCAAACAAAAGAAAAGACCCAAAAAAAAATTGGTATGCTGTTGACTCAATGCTGCAAAAGGAATAAAAAGATGTGGGAAGCTTTAGAAATACATAGTATTCACCGTACTACTTGGTTAATACAATACTTATAATCATTTATCTGTATGATGAAATTCTACATTGTGTTAAAACAAATTTTTGTTATCAGCCAATATTTAAACAGAGCAGTTAGTTGCGTAGAAAATATCTAATCAACTGTACCCTTGAAAGAGTTAAATATTCCTCTAGGCAAGAATTTAAAGTGATCAGTTAGACAAGGTAAAACACTTTCTTTTTTTTTTCTTCAGATAAAATGCTATTAGACATCAATGTTTTATTTGTTTACTTTATTGAGGAAATTGTATATAAAAAGAGCAACAGGTTGTTCAAGGATAAGCATGAAAAGAAATCTTGAAAGAAAGCCACAAAAACATGCTTGATGCCAATGAATACATGACATGGAGAAGACAGCACGATATTGAGCCAGATGACTATTATAAATAATTGTTGGTGCTGCATGTGAGCTGTGACAGCACAGAAAGCACAAAAGAAGCCACCCAAACTTTAGACATATACTGACTGATAGCCTCAGAGGACTGATGTACCTTAACACTGTGGCGTAGGGATAATTTTTCCTCTTCTGCTGTTTCCCACTGCCTATAACAGCCATCTCTTCCAGTAGAGTAGACCAGGCCATTCTTGATATGAACAGAGGTCACGCCAGTTTTACCATGGATTCTTTGAAATGTCTGATTAGGCTGTTCAATGTATGAAGAAGGGAATGAGACACTGGTGTTAAAATATCCTGCTTTGAGAGGGAGTCAGGCAAATGAGCGTTTTTGATTCTTATGAAAAAGAAAAGAAAATATGAAATAAAATAATGACAATTTTCTCTTTACGAGTAAAACAAATGAGCTAGGATATCCTTACTACACTGAATGACTGGAAAATTTTCTGATTCAATACATGGCAGAATTCAAAATAAATTCTAATCTGTCAAGTTTGAGGATTTAACATTAATGATGTATCTTTTTGCATCTTAATTTGTCCTTAAATGAAGGATACCTTTTACCACATACTTAAGAAATATGAAAATACCCCAACCAGAACAAAACATTATTACAAAATCAGTAAATTGAGACCTGACACACTATCTAAACTTAAAAAACAAAACAAAATAAAAAACACCTACCCCAACTTAAAAAAAAACCTGAAGAAAAAAATTGAAAAACCCAAACCCATATCAAAATGAAGAAAGCATCAACAATGGAAACAAGCCAACACAACCTAACATCAAAGACAAAGCCAAACCAATGACAAAAACTCAGTGAAAACAAATCTATGAGAAAAAAAGAAGAAGTCTTTGAGAGCAACTCTCTCAAAAGATAGTTTCTCAAATACTTTTTATATATGTGGTGGTCTGAGGAAAGGACAGATTTGCCACTATTTTGAGTTTTGTAGGTTTTACTGTACCAGTATCTAAAACCAGGAAAATCTGCTGATTATAATTCTTTTTGACTTTTTGAACTACCTTCTAAATTTCTTTTTTAAAACAATTTTAAGCGCCTTACATCAGATGAATGAAATGGAGAAAAATGCCTTCAAAGTTAGAGCACAAAACAGAACTAGATCTGAGTCTAGAGTAGCCTACTAGCCAGATCTAGACCTCAGTTGATGTTCATTAACAGTTTGATAGTGGGTCCCATATATATTCACCCCCGCTAAGCCTCAGCTGATCACCTACGCAGCGGTGGGTCCCGTGTTTTTACCTCCCGCTGACCATGTGCCTTCGCTATCCGCGAACGGTGGGTCCCGTAATTTGGCATTCCAATAGATGTGTAGGGGTTGCTGCCTGTAATACTAATTTTATCCAGTTTCATCTTGTCAAATGACGTAAAAACACTTCAGCGAATGAAAGCAGAGCATTTGTATGTTATATGACTACACAAAAATCGAAAGGATAAAGGGAAATCGTATAAAATTTTGCCATTTTCATTCTACCTTAAAGGTCATTCTACCTTAAATAAGGTAAATAAATGACAATAATGCTCAGTTGACTGAGTCTGTCAGCTTTTATGAATAAGAAGGTCAATGGAGGTCAAGTAAAATAATGTGATTCATTTTTCTCAAGAAGGTAAATATTTTTTTATTTTTTATTCATTTTGAAACATCTGAATAGTGAATATTAGCCATGAATAATAATATTGCTTTTGTAATTTCTTGGAAATTGGTCATATTTTTAGATCTTTTACACTTTACAACACTTTACAAACTGTAATAACAACATGGTTATACTAATGTAAAAACCAAAACAACGCTGCTGTCACGTACACGACAGCTGCCTCGACGGCATGAACACGGGCTTGCTATTTAGGCTAAGGCAACCTAGTGAAACTAGGCCATTGAGTGAAAACACACGGCAATCTGCAGGTCGGTGTAAAAGGGGTTAAAGACTAAGCATTACAAAGAACTGTAGAACAATCAAACGTCTAAACATAGTACAATTATAGGACAACTAAAAATATCTACCAACTCTAACTTATCTACCATACCAGATCTACTGCTACCGCTACTTTTGAACTACACTAGTGTCAATTGGATCCACTCTATGCACTCAGTCTGGGCCAACAATAAAATCTACCGTATCCTAGGTTAAGCCTAAACGAAAAAAAAACAAAAACTGGTTGATTTTAGACCAAATATCATAGTATCCCAGCCATAAAGACTATTAGAAATTAAAGAGTTTGAAAATCATCATAAACAAATTGCTGTAGATCTTGTTGGGTGACTGATTATTTGCTTATTTACATTGGCTACATCAGATCAAGGTATAGCGACAAAGGAGAGAATTTCCCATTTTGTTTACTTTTCATGAACAATTATCAAAGTGCTCTTTATAACATTATCTCTCTATATATTTCAAACTATTTGTAGTTGAAAATGAAGGATTTTTGTTCTCAGAAATTAAGGAATTTGATTGTGTAACACCAAGCAAAATTTGAATCATACTTTTTAGCAGATGTACATCTACTTTTAATGCACACTGAATCTGAGTGGAGTGTATAAATGCATCAATTGTCTGGTTAGAAAAACGAGGAAAGATTTAATCTGTTTTGATATGCGATATGTTGGCTTTGTGGTTGCTGTTTGAAAACGAAAATGTCACAAGAAACAGGAGTTTTGACGGTCCATTCACAATCGCTGGTTGCATATAAAGTGACAGATTTAGAATTTGACCAAGCATCATAAACTATCACTTGGTGAATAAAATAGACCTATGTTTTGTTTGATATTTTCATGGATGGAAGATTTATAAATCAAAATCCCAAAATCAACAACTTTGACTGATATCATTTTTTTCATCCTGTATCTCGAAAATGCATTCAGCGACAATTCCACCCTTCTTCCCCACCACTACAAATATATACACACTATACCTGCACCACAAAAGGGTCCTGTTCTGCCACTGGCTTAAAATTAGAACCGGAATACAGGAAACAGTGAATGGAACCATTTTTGTCGCCACTGACCAACATTTGCTTTGATTGTAACTGAATGGAGCATGCTGCTGTAATCCATCTGTGTTTGCTTGTAGGCAAGAAGAGGTTTAACTTTGTGGTGATCTGAAGGGACATCCTAGTAATATTGTGGTCCCTCTCATCTGCAACTGTGACTGTCAAAACAACCTAAAAGGATGATAAAAATACACAAATAATACCAGCTTTTTCAATAAGTGGCAGCACAAACATTCATTCTCAAATATTTAATCATCCTCTAGCACATCATCTCATTCTTTAAAGGATAAAAAAAATCCAACAGAAGGTATGCCCCCCCAAAAAAAAAACAACAACAACAACAAAACCCAAAATAAAACCCACAAAAAATAAAATATATACAACAGCCCTCTAATAAAAAACATACAAAAAACCCCAACAAAAACACACACAAAAAAAAAACCAACAACAAAAAAACCCAACCAAAAACAAAAAAACAACAACAAAAAACAATAAAATAAACAAAGAACCAACAAACAAAACAAAACAAAAAAAACCCCATCGAAAACAACCCCTCCCCCCTCCAAAAAAACCCCAAAACAACAACAAAAAACAATACCCAAGAACAAGAAACAAAATAGAGAAAGGATGATGACCAATCCACCTAGAAAAGGCAAAAATAAAAAATAAAATTATAAAGAAAAGTACAACGAAAAGAGACAAACAGTAGAACACATAGCAACCAACAAACACAATGTTATATACAAGAATGGAACACTTAAACTTACACATTCTCCTTCAGGCCCTGACACTAAAAGGCTCCCGTTTGTCATCCACACAATGCCCATTACTTTGCCATGAAATAAAATTTGCTCCACTTGTGCAACATCTAGTAAAGAAGAACCTTGGAAGAATGAGATAAAACACTATGTTTACCAGCCTGAACACTACCAAATTGATTTATCTAGATCACTATGCACAAAAATAAAACAATGCATGTACAACAATTTAGAAAATCAAACTTCACAGGACACAAAAATTTACAATTTACAATTTACAAACACAATGTGCTCTCTGTTAAGATTTAACCAATTTGTTTCCTTCTGTACACGGCATTTAATTGAACATGGTATATGCCAGATGATATGGAACAAAAAGGATACATTGAATTCTTTCTTAAAGTAGATAAGTAATAATGCTTTGTCTGATCTAAGACAAAGAATTAGATCTAACACACTAGATCCAGACAATTTATATGGGCTCCATAGAAAATATTTACAAATACAGAGGAAAGAATTTAATAGAGAAAAATAAGAAAGAAAAATTGTGGTTCCACTGTGAATTGAACCCCGGACAGTGAAACCAATTCGCCCCACCGAGGCATGCATAGCGTTTTTACCACCAAGCTAATCCACTCTTTAAGGACTGACTATACTTGCCTCATACTTGTGTCTATGTCTGATCTAAGTACAGTAGTCTCCACATAATAACCCATCCTTTGGGTGACAAAGAAAACGGGCTATTAGACGGAGCGGGCTATTAGACGTACAAGCAAGGGGGTAACAAAGTATGTACATACATGACATATTACGTAATTGAATGTAAAGTGCATGTAGTTTGATCACTGACCACCCTTTGTGTAGAGTGTCCGGTGATAAACTAAACAATGATTGGCTGCAAAGACGGTAACAAGTCATCTATGGGTGTTCCTCTTTGTCCCTCCCACTTGTTAGCCCTCCGGGCCTTCTATGACAAAATCTTTTATAATAGGGGGTATGGGAATGCTTAGGCTTCACTAAATATTGCACAATGACCAGGCTATCGGCACACACTATGCAGGAGAGGAGGGCATTGCTCTGGTGTGGTTGACCAGATGACCAAGGTGTGATTGTGTATCTCTTGTGAGACATTTGGTTTGAGTGGCTGTTCTTTTATTGCCTTCGTTAGTAGTATGCTTTTAAACGTATTGACATTGATGCTCAAATAACTTGCTACAAAGGTTTATCAATGGGATGGATGTATTTTGTTTAAAAATTAGGACAACGCAGTTTGTTCGAGGAATCCGTGAATTCGATGAGAATATGTGCTGCACTGTATATGATAAATTATTTAATTCTTATAATATTATCACTCTGTACAAACAAACGTCCTTTTCAATAATGTAACAAATCCCTCTTTTAAAAGCAATCATTTCCAACAAACTACAATATTTTCATCTGTTTCAATCTTTTCTTCAAGCTCGTGACAGCTAAGACCTGAGGAGAAAGAAAAGATAGCGAAAAAATGACATAAGATAATCTTATTTGTTTTCTTTCATAACTTTTCTTTTCTTATACAAAATCTCACTTGTTTATCAGAATTTTTTGAAAATTCTTTTTTGCCCACAATTTTTAAACATAACAATTGTAAACTGGCTGCTTAACTTCTTCATAGCCTTTAAATATGAGTCAGAATTCAAAGTCAAACTCAAGGCACTGATTTTGTACAACATTTCACACCTATTTATTTTTTTAATTATTTTATTACAGGTAAAGTTTTCATCCAATCAGCTTTAAAAAATAGTGTATTAATAATACTTATCATTTATCTAAAAGCATGCCAAATTTCATTACATTAATGTCAATACTTTTTTAAATTTTAAGCCTAAACTTTTAGTGGTCTAGTCAAAAAGCTAGTTTTGAGAAAATGGCTTTTAAAGTTTGACAGCATCTTTATAGCAAGATTGATTGTGTTTAGAGAAGGAAGAAGGCTGATTTAGGACTTTATGAGGTCCCCTGGGATTACTTCCTAATAGATTTGCAAAGCATTTTGACTTTCATTAGTGATAAATAGCAAGCCAACAAGAAACCCTGTGTGCTGTTGAAGCACAGCAACATTGGCAAGCGGAAAGAGTGAAAACGAAAGTGCATAGTGCGCATGCGCCGTTATTCCTTATAAGGATATCGGCATCTCTGTTGCTATGAGTCAGTCTCCTACATTACTCTTAGCCAATGAAATCACTTGTTTATTCACTGACCCTTGTTTTATATTCTTGGAGTTCATTGTTCACTTCACGATCATACCAAATCATGACATCACATTGGGAAAATCTGTAGATCTATTTTTAGATGAGACCTTACCCTTTCATTTCATACTAAATGTGCAGGGGTTTACTGGCAAAAATAGGCTGATTCTATTGGATTACAATTGCTTTTTTAGAGCCACTCTGTATTATAAATCGATATTTCTCACAATTAAAAGCTTCAATTTGGTATTATACTGCTATAAATTATTCCTAGAAACATAGATCTACACTTACGGACCCCCCAAAAAATTGGCCCAAAATTATCCAATTCATCAACATTTTTTTCCTGAATCCCCCCTTAAAAACAAACTCATGATTGTGTAACAAAGATTATAAAAATTAAGGATTATAAAAGTGTGCTCTCTGATTCTGATTGTATATCTTAATGGCTTTGTAATTGTATACCTGTTTCACAGCAAATTTGATCATAGTTGTGTTTACCATCCAGGTATGAGACAAAAGGCTGAGCCCTTGATGACACAGGCATGCTGGGCAAAATGACTGGGTATTTGTGCATTCGTCGAAGAACACCTTTCATGACACCGAATTGTACCAATTTTCTGAATGATGAAGAAAAAAAAAAGAGACAACAATTAATCTTCTTTTCCTTGCTTTCTTTGTTGTCTGATGTTTTGCTCTTGTCTTTTGTTATTTTTTTTTGGTTTTTTTGTTTGTTTTGTTTTGTTGTTGTTTTTTTGTTTGTTTGATTTTTTGGATGTTTTGTTTTTTTTGTTTTTGTTTTTTTTGGGGTTTTTTTTTTTTTTTGGGGGGGGGGTAATACAAAAGATGGCAGTACAAACACTTGCAGCATTCTTCATACATGCATTGCCTAATCTTTCTTAACAAAAAGAAAAACAAACAACAAGATTATACTACAGTATTCTCAACTGTAAATAAGAGTAAATCACATAATTTCTTTGGAGAATTATTCCTATTAACGATCTTTTAAAATCACAACGAATCATTTGACAATTTTCTTTACTATTACTATTTTGTTATCCTGTCAATGTCATTTCTTCAGACCATGTCTCATGATTCTTAAAGTAACTTTTTCTTGACATTGTATTTACAGAGATAGTGGAGGATTGCATAAAAATATATTCACATTTAACCCTTTCAGTGCCAATCAATGATATATTGTCATGAGCATGATTTATATATTTGACTGCCATAAGCCGATAACGTGCTCATCCTGATATAAGGGCAAATTGTAGTCAAAGAGTTAGACTGTGCTCATCCCGATGTATCGGCTTATGGCATTTAAAGAGTTCACAGAACAAAGCTGCTGGTAATTTGTGACCCAATTCTTTGAAACGGAACATCAGTCATGCCAGCCACTCAGTGTTATTCAAAACTTACGCTTTCTCAAGTGGAAATCAGTACTAATGACTTTTTTATCCGTCTTTGGGTTCTTATTGTTTTGAAACCAATATATTTTTATATTTCTATAAGAAAATTGAGACGTTACAAATAAAAAGATTCATGTTAAGAGGAGCAGAATATAATGTGTGGCCAGTAATATAATCTGCACCTCCTTTCATCAATGAAACCATTCCTCTAAAGTTAATTACCATTCTTCTAAAGTTAAAAACTAAAGCTCTCCATCACCAACAACTCCCCCCCCCCTCCCCCCTCCCCCTAAAACAACAAAAACAAGATTTATTTTCAAGTTTTAAATGCTACAAAATCAACAGAGACGCAGAAAACTACATTGTCCCACATCCCGCCTTCTCCACCTTAAAAAAACAAGAACAATGAGCAAACAAACAAACGAAAAAAAAAACCACCCAAAAAACCCTATACAGAGAGGGCGGAAAACAAATGTTAAAACTCAACAAAAAACAGATTTCTAAGGGAACAAAGCTTCCCTTTGTGACCTTTCATCAATGCGTAGAGTGTGAGGATTGCACTGCCTGCTGCAAACATCCTTTACTGTCATACCAGGGGTGAAAGAGCACAGAAGCATAAATACATCTCGGAAATCTGGTGGACTTCTTTCTGTTGGTAAACACAATGTTGAGATAAAGTGCTTGTAAGTCCTCAACATGAATTCAGTAAAAGAATTTAAAGTTTTAAGAGAAAAACTTTAAAAACATAAAAATCATTTCAATTGCACAGAGAAAACATACAAAGTTTGATCAATCTGATCTGTCAAAAGTATACCAACAGCTCTTATTTTGGTCACATCATTTTTTTTTCATTAATCTGAACTTTTACAGATGACTGGACACACACACACACACACACATACACACACACACACACACACACAAACAAACACACACACACACACACACACACACACACACACAAATTAATTTTACAACACTATGCAAATAACTCATAGAAAAACATAAATTGAAGCTCTTTATATTTGATCAATAAGGTTTGCACAACTCTTGTTCTATTCTTTAAATTACAAAAAGTCAACAACTAAGGCAATTTTGAGCTAAAAGGTGGCATAAGTTGTTAAAACATGGCATTTTCATCACTTGCACATTTATTCAATGACAATAGATCCTATCTGCTCTCTGACATCATCCATCTCCTGAATGTTTTTTGACCTACACAGTTGGTGAAAAGGGAACTGTGACATATGAGTTTCAAAAACCAAACATTTTCCTCAAAGAAGCTCTGAGCAACCAATGAATGATAAAGTATCATTGAGTATCAAGAATAAAATATAGCTATGAGAAAAAAAATTGAAAAAAGAAAAGAAAGAAAAACACAAACAAACCCAAGAGTAAAGAAAGAATGAAATGCCTTTGAAAGTTCAAAACTTTTTGAGATCACAAGTGTTTACCTGATTTTGCAACAAACTTGAGACATTCCTCCTGAAGGTGAGAATCTTCTATCAGTTTGTTGATGTCTTGTGTTACAGTGTACACATTGGAATACTGTGAAAAAAAACGATGGTGAATGAAACTCAAGCATAAAAACAATATTGTTTATGATTCACCTACTCCAATCGTAAGCAATGATGTTGGGGTTTTAATAAGGGATTTTTGTGATCAAGAAGGAGTGAAATCTGAGACTGATTTTTTTTCTTTTTATCCACATAAGCTAGCATGACCAGAATTAGATATCCATCCACTGCCACTCATTTGTAATTTGTAAAGACAGTGACTTAAAATCTTGACTTCTGTTACATTACAGTGCCACTGCACAGAGTATCTCAAAATTAAAACTTGTATTTAACCTTTTGACCAACATACCTGAAAAAGAATTATTTCTAATAATAACAAATACAACTTAAAATAGCAATAAGCATTCAGAGACTTTTGAGTAACATCAAACGTTACAAGTCAAAAGGCCAATAGTTGGACAATTTTAAAAGAACCTGCCATTGAAATCCCTGGTCATGTCAATTTTTCTCTATGCCTGTGAGTCGTGGACACTGAATGCTGATACTGAAAGAAGAATCAGAGCCATGGAAATGAGGTGCTACAGAAGACTGCTCAGTATCTCATATAAAGATCATATCACAAATGAGGAAGTGAGATGAAGAATTGAAAATGCCATTGGACCACATGTTGGCCTCCTGACCATCGTTCGACAACGAAAACTGAAATGGTATGGGCACACTAATCGCTCATCTGGCCTTGCCAAGACCATCATGTAGGTTACCGTAAATGGAGGCAGAAGGAGAGAGAGGCAGAAGAAACGCTGAGAAGACATCAGAAAATGGACAGGACTTGAGCTGAGAAACACCTTACGGAAAGCTGAAGATAGAGAGGAACGGAAAGCTGTGGTTAGGAGATCCTCTGCTGCGCCCGACAGATCCCAAATCTAAGGGATAGGTGAGAGGTGAGAGAGCCATTGAAATAACACCAATATAAACAACCACATCCCATGCTTCACTTTCCCGAGGAAAGATCCCATGCCAGTGAAAGTAGCACTATAGCATTATTATTTAAGAAAAGAGATATGGATACATTTTTGCATTACAGACCAACATTTATTTCAAAGCCATCAAGCATATTTTGCACAGCCACGGCCATATAATCAACCAAATGCAGGCAAACAACATCTGATAACAGCATGGGTTTAGAAAGAGGTGTTCGTGTGAAAGTCAACTCATCAACACCACCTAAGACTAGGTTGATAACTACAACTGTGGTAAACAAATTGGCCACCTGGACTTCACAAAGGCTTTTAACAAAGGGACATTACAAAGGCTTCTGATGATGAGACTTCACAATGGCTTTTGACAAACGGACATTACAAAGGCTTTTGATGATAAGACTTCACGATGGCTTTTGACAAAATTCTCTGTAAGTGATTACTCAACAAGTGTAAGTATTAAGGCATGAGAAGGAACAAACACCTTGAGATAGATCTCAAGTTTTTTGGAGTGCTGAACACAGAAACTATCCAGAACGGTATAACCTCTAACACGTCAAAGGTAAAGCCAGGGAATGTTTGCAGGATAGTTGCTTTTTCTAATTTACTTTAATGGCCATCCATAAATAGTCATCTCAAAAGCCACATTAACATAGACCATTGCCCACTGTACAAAAGTATTAAAAGTCCATCAGATGCAGATCAACTTTAAAGCAATCTGGACAACCTCAAAAAAAAAAAAAAAAGGGGGGGGGGGGGGGAGTGGCTTATGGCCACAACACAACCCTA
>JBBPDF010332537.1:0-11290 GCA_037974715.1 Lomanotus vermiformis | reverse complement strand
TGATTAAAATGATTATCCAAATCATAAAAGAAGTCAAACATAGTCAATAAAATGATAAATAATTTTGACTGCCTTCCATTAATGTCAATTTTGTCATGTTAGCTCAATTCAAGGAACGTAATTAAATTCTCATCAAACTCTTTATGGCTGAGAGAAGTATAAAAGGTATGTATTGTACAAAACATAAAATTATCAGAGCAGTGAGTTAAATACTGTTTTTTTAGTCAATGGGAATGTGCTGAGAAAGACATTACTGATTTCAGAATATCTATCAGTATACAAAGAGAATTAAAAATCAAAACAAAACCCCCAAAACAACAACAAAAACAAAAAGAAACAAAAAAAAATTAACAACAAATGCAACAAAAATTATTGTTTAGTTTAAAACCACATCCTGCTCCAACCCTATGACTACAGTAAACAAAGGAAATAATAAACAATGATAGAAGGTAAAAAATCTTCACTAGAAAGACAAAACTAAACAGTAAATTTTTGGGTTTAAACCCTTCTTCAGACAACAACAAATAACAATAAAAACAAAAATTGTAACAATTAATCTTATATAAAAAATAAACTAGAATAGAATAAGTAAACAAAAGATATCTAGATCTAAAAACAGAAAAAGAAATGTTAGCTTCGGTGAAGTGGCACTCTGTTATATTATAGCAGACAAAGGGAGCAAAAATCATTGTTTGGTTTAAATTCACATCATGTTCCAACCCTATGACTATAGTAAACAAAGAAAGCAAAAATCATTGTTTGGTTTAAATTCACATTTATGTTCCAACCCTATGACTATAGTAAACAAAGAAAGCAAAAAACATTGTTTGGTTTAAAAACATGTCATGTACACAAGAGTAAAATATACCTTTGAGGAATCATGTCCCAATAAGCCTGTGAATGAAAATATCACGCCCAGCATATGATGAAACATACTAGTAACAGCACATCAGAAATTAAAGGATGAAAAAAAAAGGGGTCAAAAAAGAAAAAAAAAGGAAAAGTACCTTTTCAATTGTGTGAAAAGTAAAATAAGGTTATTGCCACTGAAAAGAATACTGGAGTGAATAAATTGTATCAAGTTTCAATGATTATCAATGAGAGTATCACGTTTTGAATGGTAAGTGATAAAGGAATGCTCTGACAGGTAAAAAGTACCATGCTTCTTGAAGAGTATAAAAATCTTATTATGACTAGTAAATCAGCAAATCATGCCTTTAATATCATTTTATCCCAGCAGGTTTCCATTTATAGTAATACGAATTTTAATAAAAATAACAAGAAAATAGAGAATAAAAAAAATTATGAGAAGGGTAACAACAACATCAGCAGCAATAATAATAATAATAATAATAATAATAATAAATAATAATAATATAATAATAATAATAATAATAATAATAATAATAACAATAATAATAATAATAATAATAATAATAATAATAATAATAATAATAATTATTCAAAAAATAGATCCAAAAATATAATTTAACGAATATTAGCTGACTGTACGAACTCTATTCTGTCAATAACTGGCAAGAACTCCACCATGCGGCTTTCTCCGAGGCAGTAAAACGGCTTGTAATATTATATGTACAAAAGAAACAAATAAGAAAATAAGATAAAAGACTACATATTTGTTAAGTAAATCAGATGTCTGAGAGATGCCTGTTAAGGCTGCACACCTTTACTTTACTGCCATGGACCCCAGACATGGCCATGCAAAGCTGGATTACTCTGTTTGTCAAAGGGGGGATAATACGTGGGGACTGCCGTCTGGTTGTACGCCATGAGGATTTCCAGCATTTTCTTCACCACCTGGGGGTACTTGTCAGACAGATCTTTGTGCTCAGTTGGATCGGCTGTGATGTTGAAGAGCCACAAATTCTTGAGTTTGGGCTCATTGATTTCTGACAAAGAAAGAAAGTGAAGTTAATAATAGGTACATCTACTAACCTTGAAAGCTGTCTACAAATCCTATTTTGTTCCATAGTCTGTGAACACAATATTGGCGGCATTTTCTTCCAAATGTCTTAAAAACCTATTGTTCTAATGTCCTGAATTTTCAAGTGTGGTATTATATAAGGAAAGCGCTATATAAATGCCATCTTTTATTTGTTTTTATATATAATTTTGTAGTAATTGTTGTAAGAAATTCTCCAATCCCATCAGACAAAGCACTTTCATTTTACAGATATTGGACAAAACCAAAAAGACAGAGTGAAGTTGAACACAATAACAACCTAAGATTAAATAAACAATACATTTTCACCTGAAACAGAATAAGGTGGCATCTAGACGAAAGAGAATGAGAAGAGCGACACGTCTAACTAGGGATGCTTGAGTGCCCTACAAAGTAACAAAATGAAGCTGAAGACGATAAGGACTTTTATTTCAGCAACACATTTTCACCTGGAATGAAATAAAGGCTGCCATGGGGAGGAGGAGTCCATCTTCCCTGGCCAGGATCGCCGGTGATGAGTTTCCAGTCTCCATGTCTCAAAGCAGCGTGAACACGGTTGTCAAAAGAACTCTTGTACTTTCTATCTCCTTTCCTGTGAGCCAACGGATCGATGCTGTGTAAAATCTCTTTACGAGGACTGGGTTGTCCTTCACTGGCAATGAGATAAGCAAAGACATAAAGCTTAAAAAAAATCATAGGATTAGATTTACATTTTCAAATCATGAATATAGTGAATAAACTTATGCTTGCGCTGCAGTTGTAGCTTCTAAAAATCTGATCCTCGTATTCAGTTCTATTTTTAGTTTGCTTAGCAAATTGATCATTTTTATCAGACATGTCTTGGCTGTTCGAAATCTTCTTTTCATTTGAAATGTGCAACAAAGACTAAAGGAGTAAAAAGTGAACATACGCAGACATAGTCTTTGGTCGAAGGAAGAAAGATAGAATAATAAAGTAAAAACGTGATACAAATAAAAACTAATAATCCATAAATGAAACAGTAAAAAGCCAACTATTAGAAGCCTCTTATTCCTCCTCCAAGCCCAAGAACCAACCTGATTGCATTCCACTGATCAAAGCCATCTAGATCCTTTGTACCATTGAGGGCGCCACCTGCCAGTCCAACAAACGTAGGAAACCAGTCGGTTATATGGATGAGAGCCTTGTTAATGGTGCCAGCTGTCTTCAGACTCTTGCCAGACACGAAGCCAACACCATGCACTCCACCTTCCCACAAAGTTCCTTTCGCACCACGGAGAGGGTAGTTGTTGCCTCCTCTTAGTGGCTGCCCACCGTTATCTGGTTGATGGATTGATGGGGTTGGTAATTTGATTTACCAGATGGGTTGATGGATTGGTAATTTGCTTCATGTAAGGAAAAACGTTTCACTAAAATATTTGTATTTCACTTAAGAATGCAAATTTTTTATCACTAAGTATGATTGTATTGGTACATATTGATGCACCTGAATACAAAAGTGTTTGCTACATCAGCACCATGGGTCACATGCAAGTGCATCACGTTGTATCAGTTTTACCAAGAGAAGAGAATCCTGCAAGTGAGCTTCTGAGACAGGCACATATGTTGCACATATATCACTAGAAACTAGTATTAGGACTAGTAGTACAATGTCTCTCTCTAACTGGCATATTCCTACCAGAATGTCATCTTCATGACAGCCTCTCCATACAGATCTCTATCCAGTGCCATGTCCCCAGCTGTTTTGAGGTCTACTTCCAAAAGTACAATGTAGTTGGCAAAAATGGAATACAAAGATACACTTCATCTGACACACCAACTCATACAATCTCAACCACTCTTTGTTGGCAGCAAATGAGTGATGAAATTTCCTCCCAGCAGTCTAATGTACTTCAATACGTTGTGTTCCTGTCAGCCGTTTGAGTTGACTGTACGAGGATAAGAGGAAGCTCTTTCCAAGGCACAAGTCCAGCAAAAATATCAAACAAAGGAACTAAAATAAGATTCAGAAATTATTCTTCTTCTTGGCATATACATTGCCCACACGCAGGTTGACAGTTGACTGATACATGCGCCTGTCTGTACTGTCCTCCCTGCATTATGTCATTCGGGAATACACCCACTGGCATTTGTCATGTGACCATCACCTGCTTGATCTGCTTCAACCTCTCTTCCCCTCCACTATGATTTCTAAAAAAAAAAAAACTTGTTAAAAGCTTCATGTCTTTTCAGGTGACCAAAGTAAGACAGTTTTTGTTTCCTGATTACTTTTATTAATTTAAGCTCCCTGATGTTTAGTTTCTCTTAAATCTCTTTAGTTTCTCTTGTTTCTTTTTCTTGTTGTTCATGGTACTCTGTGTATTTCCGATAACTTTTAATTTTAATGCTATATTTTTGGGGTTTATTATCCATATATAAAACCTATGTGTACCGTACCTGTTGTGAAAAAGCAAATGTTTAGTACACTGTACTAAGTCAATTTATATCATCAATTTGAGGAGTATGCTTTCACTTTTAAATATAGATAATATTTTATTGAGATTTTAACTGGCAAGAACTAAATCTAGTTTCTATCAAAGATGTGAATAAATAATCCTTTTTGCATTTCAATCTTCAATTCTACTAATACATGTATTCATATGTCATGGAGGGTTGATATCGGTGGTGGCCCTGTTTATTTAAACTATTGTAAAGTCATGTATTCGCATTTCATGGAGTGGTTGATAACGGTGGTGGCCCTGTTTATTTAAAATATTGTAAAGTCATGTATTCGCATTTCATGGAGTGGATGATAACGGTGGTGGCCCTGTTTATTTAAACTGTTGTAAAGTCATGTATTCACATGCCATTGAGTGATTGATAACGGTGGTGGCCCTGTTTATTTAAACTATTGTAAAGTCATATATTCGCATTTCATGGAGTGATTGATAATGGTGGTGGCCCTGTTTATTTAAACTATTGTAAAGTCATGTATTCGCATATCATGGAGTGATTGATAACGGTGGTGGCCCTGTTTATTTAAACTATTCTAAAGTCATATATTCCCATTTCCTGGAGTGATTGATAACGGTGGTGGCCCTGTTTATTTAAACTGTTGTAAAGTCATATATTCGCATTTCATGGAGTGATTGATAACGGTGGTGGCCCTGTTTATTTAAACTATTGTAAAGTCACGTATTCGCATGTCTGGAGTGGTTGATAACGGTGGTGGCCCTGTTTATTTAAGCTATTGTAAAGTCAAAGGTTGTGTTTTACTACCTGTTGAAAACACAAAGACTGTATTTCCCCACATGCCTGTGTCTTTCAGGGCTTGAGTCACATTCCCAACGCCCTCATCCATGGCTGCCACCATTCCTGCGGAAATTTAAAAAAAAAAAAAAAAAATCTTGGCGATGAAAATAATCCCAGAAGCATAAAAACAAGTGTCATACTTCAATAGTAGTACATGTACAAAGCAATAATGGTTCCCATAATGATAACAATGCTAATAATTCATCATCCTCATCACAATAAATTATATTAATCATTTCTATGATATATTCATAACATGCTTCACACATTTTTTTCATAATGAAAATTAATGACTTTGTAAAGATATCTTTAAGGACTGCAAAGACTGTATTACTCATTTCAGCTCTCTTTTACAGTTAGGCTAACATGCAGTATTGCAGTTTTCCTTTAAAACCTAGTATTTCCAACTTCACAGCTGTCTCTGCCTCTTTGCTAGGCAGGCCAAGATTGCTAAATTTAAAGACCTTTTAAGGAACTGACACGATATTATTCAAAATTAAGGACTCTCCAAGGCCCTAATTTTGTTTTGACAGAATTTAAGGACCTTTAAGAACATGCGGAATCCCTATCATAATCATCCTGCTCAAAGTAACAAACATTGCATCAATTGATTTTACACATTATCTAAGTTATTTTACTTAATATTATTATATGAATGATTAAACTTGATAATTCTACAGCAATCACTCCTTTTAATAGCAAACTGCTAAAAAGGAAGCAAAAATTAAAAAACCAACAAAAAAACTCAAACATACCACCACCCCCCCTCTTCCAAAAAAAAAAAGAAAAAAAGAAAAAAACACAACAAAAAAACCAAAACAATAAAAAAAAAACAACCCAAAAAAGCCTGGCAAAACAAAAAAACCCCCCAAAAAAACACAAAGAGCAAAAAATGATAGAGGTACAACTTGATTTTTACTGGTTAGCCAAAGCGGTTTTCTATGGGAAAGCTCTGAGCTCTGGTTGATGATTTTAGATACCTTACATTCATGACAATTTTAGGTATGATAATAAGTTTCACCCCATGCACATTGACAACAGACAAACAGGTCTTAGATATCCGAGGCATACCAGCATAGATTCTTCTGTTTCTGTCATGAATGAATTCATAGGGCTTCTCATAATGATCAGGCACTTGCATAGGGCCGTGCACGGACTGGTAGGCCAGGTATAGGAACATAGGCTGGAAGGAAATAAAATGATTGCTCAGGTATGAAAAAAAAACAACCCAAAAAACCAATTAAAAACAAAACAAAGAAAAACCCAAATCATGTGCTTCTTATCTTTCACAGCTTGCAATGCTTATCTGATTAGAACAATATAACATCTGACGACTTATCAAACTCAGTAAATAACATTCTTGATCTTCTTTATGTTTTATACATAAACATATTCACCTCTCAAGATGTCACCAAATTTAGATTGTGTCTCTGGCATAAAGACATTGCAGTCCTGGTTGCTAGAAGAAAATGCAAGGATCAAACACCACTAATGGCTTATGAAGGTAGCTTTTATTTCCTTAGCCTCAGATCTCACACGTATGTTTGTTGGAAAACATACACAGATTTAAAACAAACTATAGGGGACTCTTTTTTTTTTTATCTTTGTTTTGTGCCATCAGGAACATAATTGCAAACCGGTCTAGCTACCAATATGAATATAAGCAGTCAAGTGATGAGTTTGACTTTTCATTTGACAAGTTATTGGATAGCTATAATGATCTTCTAATAAAAAATTCATCCTTAACAGATCAACAGATACTTGTTAGAAATTATGGAGGTCAGGAAACTAATCTTATCACCTAAACATTTTTGATTAAACAAATAAAATATTTCTTTCTTTCAATGAGGTAAATATTTTGTCAAACTTTAATTTACTTCAAAATACCTTATCTACATTTAAAGGGGGAGGGGGAATATATAGGTGTAGATCTGAGTAATTTTTATTTTTAATCGTCCTGGCAATCAAACTTTTACTTGTCTAGATACCATGTTTGTTGTTCATACTTCAGTATCACAGGGACAAAACGATTATTTTTAATGCCAAATAAAACTGGGCACCAACCTAATTTATCAAAAAAGATCACACAGTGGTCCACTTATGGATGATACTTTCTGGTGGCTTCCTGTAACTTTTTCTTTATATTAAATTTTTAAACTTTAAAATGCATCTGTTGCATTTTATCTCGAAACTTACTTCTTTCTTTGTTATTGTTTCCTATAAAAGTATTGCCCATACATCACATCTGTTTTCACATCCATCATCTTCTTATTCACCTTTCCTCATTTTTTACCAGATCTCAGACAAACATCTTTAATCAAGGCAAACAAGTCAAATCTTTCCTCATTTCATACCAGGTCTCAGACAAACATCTGTAATCAAGGCACGCCACTTACATCTTTCCCCAGACAGTCAAAAGAAACTTTTGTTACCTTGACTTTTTTTCATTACCCAAAGGTTTGGATTTTCGAAAAAAAAAAAAAATGGACCTATCTCTGCCTCTACTCCTTTTGCAATCTATTTTGCGGTTAGAAAGAGTTGTTCCAGTCCCCTGTATTGTTTCCGATGCCCAAGAAAAATTTTGTTTGCGTTTTTTCTTATTACGTTTCAACGATCACACTGGCTTCATGAAGTGCATCTTCGTTTGATCTTTAATCTTTGCAAACAGTTCTAAATATCTATTTTCACATTGACAAAAGACCACTGTACTTGAATGCATCAAAAAAGCACTGAACTTCTATATCTATCATCACAAAGACAGAAAACCTCCAGTTTATTTTAATGCATTAATAAAGCAAACTTACTTTAGATGAATCATGACATCTAATTCTTTCAATGGCTTTGGATGTGAAAAGATGAGCAGAGTAGTGGTTGGTCTCATTGTAAACTGGCTTGTCTTGGTTGTGTAAGTCTAGGTAGGGTTTCCCATCGAGCCATGCTCTTTTGTGTGTATAGTAATCTTCTGCACCAGTGTAATAACCTGAAACACAAAGGGAGATAACAATGAAATGTAATGTGGAAAGGAAAACGCGTGTTAGGTAAATAAGCATGTAGTTATCATTGTGTTTACTGATATCTCACTTTACTATAATGCCACATAAATTGAAATCTTTTAGGTTAAATAAAATGTCATAATAGAATTGTAAAATTAAAAGATATTTTGGACCGAAGACGGGAATGGAAATGAATCTAGGATAAGATATGGGTAGGATATGATACAAAAAGAATACAATATGGTTAGTATATGACACATGCAGATTTGGATAAAACAATTCAGTGACTGGATTAAAATGGATCTCTAGGAATACTCAAGAAAACCTCCAGCTTTTTAAATGCTCATTTCTCATTCAACCCCATACATTGTGGCAGCACCGACCAGAATGAAGATGCATATTCCTCTTCAAACACAAGTAAACAATCTAAAGATTACACATCTACTGGTAGACTTTAACATAAAGACCTAGGTTTCTGCATCCTTGGACAAAAACTGTCAGCATTTTCTTTTCTCTTTAAGAAAAGTTAAAGCTATTGTTTATAAAAGCATGTAATTATAACTTTGCAGCATTTGATTGATGTGCAAGGTAACAAATTAAAACTGACGGATTCACACAGGGATAGATATATGACCATGAACGATAAAATAAAAGGCTTCTTCTTCGAAATAAAATCTGACAGACTCACTTAACTGAGTACTTTTGTCAACGCACTGCTAAATGCTACTATTTACATTATGTTAATGTTATATGTTTTTTATTACAAGTACATAACCAAAGGAAATGTGGGAAAACTCAACATAGCAAATTACAATGTAAGTCTTTTTGAACAAAACTGATAAGAAAAACAATAACAACAAAAAACCTACCATAGAAAGTATCAAATCCTCTATTGATGGGCAGGTATCCCTTCTTGTAAAAGCCAAGGTGCCATTTACCCACCATGTGTGTTGAATAGCCGGCCTCCCTCAGTTTGTCTGCTAGCGTCGGGCTGTCCAGGGGCAAGCCATTAGGCTGTTCAGGTCTTATGACACCATGCTGTAGGCCTGTGTGGATCTACGTCATTGACAAGAGGGAAGTTACACATAACATTTACACATACTTTTGTCATGATGGAGAATGATACATATCAAAATTTCCTCTTTATTCTTTAACTGGCTTACTAATTATGCCTTAATAAGCGAGGTGAGGGGGCATTACAACATGATCTTTTCTGATTTTAATCCTTTTCCTTGTACATAACAAAAGAATTGCACCCTGAATCGTAACATCTATCAGAGACCATATCATTACAACATGACCTTTTCAGATTTTAATCCTTTTCCTTGTATGTAACACAAAAGTTATACTGTACCCTGAAATGCAACATCTATCACAGACCATATAATTACGATATGATCTTTTAAGATTTTATTCTTTTTCCCTGTATATGACACAAAAGTTACACCTTGAAACACAACATCTGTCAAAGACCATATAATTACAATATGACCTTTTCATTTTTTTAAATTACATAATTATTTGATTGCTGTTTGTGGTTGGTAATGGGGGTGGAGGTTGGAATTGTGAATGTTTGAATCAACTCAAATTCTCCTTTGGACTTTAACAAATTTCACTAACTTTGTTGAACTGATGATAAACAAAGTTTGAACACGCTTCATGAATTAGATAGACATCCAGGCACTGTCAAGGGCTCTGGCACATATTCAAGAAATTAATTTCATTATTATAAATGATATCTTTTGGTTTGCAATTGTTTAAAATAAGTAAATAAATGCAATATAGTCCTATAGTTATAATAATAGTAATATGTAAAGAGCAATAAAGACACAGAAGATTTTAAAGAAAATCTTAAATACATATAAAATTAACATGTACATGTAAATATGTGAACATTCTTTTAACTGCACATTGAAAAAAAATACTTAATTGACTGAGTCTGTCAGCTTTTACGAAGAATAAGAAGAATGAAATTTATTTGCTATACTCCTATGAGTATTATTCAACTTTACCCTCACCTGATAACGGCCAGACATGAACTGACTCCGGGATGGTGTACAAATTGGTTGGATGTAGTAGTTCTCCAATCTCACTCCCCTGGCAGACAGCTGTTTGAAAGAATGGTTGCATACAATATGTCAAAAAATCAAATCAAATTAAATCAACTTCTTTAATCCTTGACAAGAAATTTTATTATGCATCACAAGGCGCTGTGTTAAAATGATGAAGTGTAAAGAGATGAGATGAGAATAATTCCTATATTTTATACCATACTTAAAAGACAAAAACTGGCAGGAAGAGGAATCATTATAAATCCCTTATACGAGTCATTGCCGAAAGCACTAATCCGACACCCCCTCCTCCTCCCCCACCCCTAGATCTACTAAAAACGGTCGCCTCACAAAAAACGATCAAGAAACACAACCACTGATTGTCATAAAACTAAAAATTGCTATGCAACTGCAGAAATATCTTAAATGATCATTCTCTAAAAATCATAATAATAATTAATTTCAAAGCTGTTTTTAGGTTCCTGGACAAATTTATACAACAATTTGACAGCATCCCACAAAACATTGAGAAAAAAAAATAGGACAAAAGAGAATTTTTCAGCGTACTGTGGTAATATTCTTTCTTAAAAATCTAAGCACTCATAACCCTCTAGCAAATAAACAGATTTTATGCACGGAAATAGTATACAAAATGTTTTAAAACTTAATAAAATATTTTTTAAATTGCATTCCATACCGTGGATGTCATAAGTATATATTATTTGTAGAAAGCAAAAATGAATGCAAGAACAAATTAGTTAAAGGAAAGAAAAAGTAATTAAAATGATGAAAATGATAGACATAGAAATATGTAAAATATACATGTAATCTAGATCTATATTCTTTTTCTGTATCACCAAATAAAAATGGCCTTAAAATATAAACAACAAAAACCAAAAAACAAAAAAAAAACCAAAAAACAAAATATCAATACCCTCACCCCCACCCCCCTCTACCAAAAAAAAACCAACAACAAAAACAACCCCCCCAAAAAAACAACAACAAAACAAAAC
>JBBPDF010331435.1:0-11291 GCA_037974715.1 Lomanotus vermiformis | reverse complement strand
GAACCTTGTCTTGCCCCCCCACCCCCTCTTGTCGTGTTGGTATTTGTATGCCCTGCTGACTTCAGACCCAGACATCCTCTGGGGATGTCATCCACCCCTTCCACTGCCCTTACCTCAACCTCCCCTTCCATTGCCCTTGTCCCGAAACCAATTCGCATAGACCCTCTCCCTTGCCAACAGAACTTGATCATGCAACAGTACCAAGGATAGTACTAAGCTGCCTGTGTGTTTTTGTGTATCCAAGAAGAAGAAAAAAATCCACTCTATTCATCCCCAAACGGAAACTAGTCTTTTGGTTTTTTAGCCGGGCAGTGCCGCAAACAGAGGCAATAATTGTAAATAATCTTGCCTAAGGGTTAAATCACAATGTCCCCAATGGCATACAAACCCTGGACCTTTCAGTTGCGAGTTCAAAGTGCTACTGCTGAGCCACTGTGATCACCAAGCTTACATAATGGATATATCAATATCGATTTGCATTTAGTGTCAAAGCTGAGGTGTTTTAACGGAAAACTAGCCATGAAATCAGAGTCAAAGCTGAGGAGGGACTTACTGTTCACTGCAATACAGAAGTTATTGCCTTGACTCCTCTCCTCATGTTTGTCTCTCTAGCAATCTCTTGTACTTTTCTTTCTTTTTCATTTAGCCGCATATTTATTTCTCCACAAATGTATTCTGTTCCCATTTTTTATGCTTTTTTATGTTGACGTATTTAAATCTTCACTTAAGTATTCTGCCAGTGACATATTTAAATTTCCAGTAAGGCATTTTGTCATAGACCTCTGACTTTTTTTTTTTAATGAATATCTCCAACCAGTCGCACGAAGGCTAGTGTTTACCAAGTTTTGCTTCTGTGGGTCCAGACGTGTGGATGGGGAAGCTTTCTGAACTCGCATGCCAAAACACTGATTCACGACCTCATTTCGAATACTAGGATCACTGAGGATTCTATGAGAGTAAGTATAGTATTCCTCTGTGAAGCACTTATAACTTTTATGGGAGCAGTAATTTTATCAAAGAAGCTATAAATATAATTAATGCGTCCTACCAAGGGTCATTTATGGGGCTGAAACATAATACTGAGAATTGATTATTAAGACTAAGAGTGAGAACAATGCAAAGAGCACATGAAAAATTTATATTACGAATATCATGGAAGAAAAAAGAAAAGAAAAAAAAACGAAAGCAAGAAGACAAACCCCAGCTAAATTGAAAGCAGAAGTGTCTCTTGTCATAATTTTTACTACCTTTTTGGTTTTGTTTTTTTGTTGTGGGTTTTTGTGTTTTTTTTTGGGTGGAGAAAAAGGGGGAGGGGGGGAGCTGGTGTTCTTTTCTGTTTCTTTTTTCTTTTTCTTTTTTTTTTTTGTGCATAATGGGATATTCTAAATCTTTCTTATATCATTGGATTGTATGAAACAATCAAACTCTTTACTAGAGTTCTGAAAGAAGGCCCTTCCTATAAGTGTTTCAGGATTCCAAAAGGCCTTGCTGAAGTTAATTAGTGTTTGCCAAGTTCATCCTTGATTTTCATGCCACTTTTATGATCACGCATTTTTGTGTATTGGGGTAGGCAGCTCTGCTTTTAAACTTGGACTTTGCTGTCTTCACTCTTTTTGCAGCTTATGGCCATCACTACATTTCTCTTTTTGGCACGGCCACTTTTTTTCTTTTTTTGCCCTGAAGGGGTTGCGAAGTTGTTTTGTTTCTTCTTTTCAATTGTCTTTGGGATTTCCTTTCAAGGGTCTGTCTCATAATACTCTTGTGGCCTTTTCTTTAAATGCATCCATGTTTTCTCCTTTTTGTTACTGTTATTTTTATTATTATTTTTTTTTTTTTGGCTTGTAGCCCTTTCCTTAAGTACGTCATCACGTTTTCATTTTTGTTACCGTTATTTTCTTGTCTTCTAGCCTTTTAATTACACACATCGTCATTTTGTTATTTTTGTTACTGTATATTTTGTGGAAGCTGTTTACATTTTTCTTAAAGAAGAATTTGAAGAAGCATTATAATTCTTTACTACATAATAGCAGCATTTTAATGATGCATAAAATAATGTATAAAATTTGTAATGACATTTGTTTTAGTTTTGACTAAACATGACATTAAAAATGTAGACATTAAAGGAAGTAGAATAAGAATGAAGGAAATACTTTTCTCTCCCTATTCAATTCAAAGATTACAGGTGATAAACAGGAAAGTACACCTGACATGGTATTTGGAAAGAAAAAGAAAGGAAAAAAGAAACGATTCAACAAAGGGGACTCATATGCCGAGTTGGGCCACGTCAATGATGAACAGGAAACTGTAGCTGTGTGTTCAGATGAACTCGAAGCCAGTCAACTTTCACTGTCCTGTGAGTATCGATCAATTGAGACAATTTCTTTTTATCATTATCGTTATTATTATTGTAGTCATTATTGTTATTATTATTATTATTGTTATTATTATTATTATTTTTTTTTTTTTTTTTTTTTTTTGCGATAAGCACCGAACATGGCAGTGTAGACATGGGATTTCAATTCATAATCATTATATCTCAGTTCTTACATCCGAAAAAAGAATTAAGCCTGTCTCATTTTAATCCAAAGATAACGATGCACCGAGTCTATATTTGTCAGCGTTGTTATTTTGAGCCTTCATTGAATCATAATCATTCGGCTTTCACCTTTTGGGTGCGACGGGTAAATTAAGTTAAGAGCTTTGAAAAAGGTGGATTGCTGGGTGGCGGGTGGGAGGGGAGATAGAATCAAAATATTTATACGATAGTTTCCAAAAAACTGCACTCGTCATCGTGTGGCCATTCTTTCAGCAAACGTCGAGCCGCTCTTCATCCGGGCAATTATGACTTCCATTGCAATGGCAGTAGCATTTGTACAGATTGCATCCTTTCAGGAGATCGAACGCAGATCCTGTCTCATAGAAATCTTCCCCAACGTGGCAACCTTGGCATTTTCTTTCCAAAGCTTCGTTTTTGGCGGTATTGCTGTCAGTTGAACTTTCGACGATCCCATTTTGGCCAGATTCCAAACCATTGGAGTTTCCGATTTCTCTGGGTGAGTCTTTCAGGGTTGTTTCAGCGTTGCTGATGCAGTAGTTAGACTGGCGTGCACACGTCCATTTGCCTGTACAAAGGCATTTACATTGTTTGTAGTGTGTGCAGCCTTTCTTGTAAGCGAAACGTGCACCGACCTTGATGCTTTTTGGCCCTACTTTACACTTCTTGCACTTTCTCTTCTTGCCCTTCTTCTTTTTGCCTTTGCTGCCCTTCTTGCTTTTACTCCCGCCTTTCTTTTTGTTTTTGCCGGACTTTTTACCCGTGGATCCTGGTTTAGGTTTTGGTTTGCTAGGACGTGCGACATTTAATGAGCTAGGCGGTGGTATAGTCATCTTGATAAAACTGTCTGGGCCGGAAGTCATAAGGGAAATTTTATCTGGATCCGTCGTCGAAGTGGTCGCTACACATGTGCCATTCTCGTCCACGGTTCCGTTTTGTTCAAGCATTGTCCCATTCACTTTGGACGTCAATATACATGTTTCGTTTTCGGCCATGGTGCCATTTCCGTCCAGTGTACCATTCACAGTAGGGGGCTCTACGCAAGTTCCATTCTTAGACATGGTTCCGTTTACACCTTCACAGGTACCATTCTCACTAGTGGTCTGGTTGTCCGTTGTTGTTTCGTTTACAGGGGATATCATCGGGGACGCACCCTTCTCGTGTATGACATGTTTTTCTCTAATTATCAGTGTATTTACAGGAATGCCGACCGATGAAATGCTATTCGTGGGCTTGGTGCTTTCTTCTCCTTTCGTCTTGTTGGCAGTTTCTGGTTCTGTGGCATTGGCGGAGGGAGTTTCTGGTTCTGTGGCATTAGCGGAGGGAGTATTTGGGTCTGTGGCATTGGCGGAAGGAGTTTCTGGTTCTGTGACATTGGCGGAGGGAGATTCTGGGTCTGTGACATTGGCGGAGGGAGATTCTGGGTTTGTGGCATTAACGGAAGGAGTTTCTGGTTCTGTGGCATTAACGGAAGGAGTTTCTGGTTTTGTGGCATTGGCGGAAGGAGTTTCTGGTGCTGTGGCATTGACGGAGGGAGTTTCTGGTGCTGTGGCATTGACGGAGGGAGTTTCTGGGTCTGTGGCATTGACGGAGGTATTTTCTGGTTCTGTGGCATTGACGGGGGCATTTTCTGGTTCTGTGGCATTGGCGGAAGGAGTTTCTGGGTCTGTGGCGTTGACGGAGGGAGTATCTGGTGCTGTGATGTTGGCAGGGGGAGTCTCGAGTGATGTGGTATTGACAGGCATCGTATTGTTTTCTCCTGTCGTCCCATTTACAGGAGGATCAGCTACCAATGTACCGTTCTCTGGCATTGTTCCGTTTTCTCCTGTCACTGTCCCATTTACTTTGTCTCCTGTTTCCGTAACATTGCTTGAATCTGTTACGTTCACTGCCATAGGACTTGTTTCATTGCTGTTACTGCCATTATTTACTGGGCTGGTCGAAACGTTGGCAGTACCAATATCCGTTTCTTCTAACGTACTTCCATTCTCATGTCCGTAGCCTTTGTTCGGCCTTGCCGCTGACAAATCCTCTCTCTCGGTTACATTTTTATTGTCCCCTGATATCGATAGGGTCTCCAGCCTTTCCTTATCTTTCTCACATATGTTGGTTGGCTTGGTATGATCACACGTCCACCGTCCGACACAGTCACATTTGCAGTCGTATTGGAAACACCGACGCGTGAACTTGAAGATGGAGTCACCCGGGAAAAGATTCGTTCCTATGTTGCACGGCTTGCAATCCCCGTTCCGGTAGGTGTACTTGGGCCTTCTCTCAGGGCAGGTGTATTCGGCCTCTTGGGCAGGGCATTCCCAGCTTCCGTCACATTTGCATTTACACTTGAAATCGTAGCAGTTTCTTGAGAGAAAGAACGTCGAGTTTCCAGCATAAGTGTCACCATTCTTCATGACGCATTTGGAGCAGGAAGGAGCCAGGTCTTTAGATCCACTTCCGCAGACGCGTTTGGCCGCCACCCCGGGGCACGTATATCCGCCGTTGCAGTCACATCGGCATCGATACTTTATGCAGTCCTTGGTCAGCTCGAACCAGGTATTGGCGCGGTAAAACTCGGTGTCGGACAAGATGCACGACCTACAACCTCCGGGCACTTCCAGTTTGCACACGTCCCTTGCGTCCTCTCCTGGGCAGTTCCATCCTCCGTCGCAGTCACACGTACACTTGTAATGCATGCAGCCCCTTCGGAGGTCGAAGTCCGTGTTGGACCTGAAGACTTCGCCATCCACTTTGCATACCCGGCACCCACCAGGAACTTCCCCTACGCAGACGTCTCGAGTCTTCTCTGGGGGGCAATACCAGGAGCCGTCACACTTGCATTGACATTCGTAATGTAAGCAGTCCCTTCTAAGGCTAAAGTCCGACATCCCTCGGAAAATATCGGTTTCAGATATCACGCAGGATCTGCAGCCCCCGAGTACCTCGCCGCGACACACGTTTCTGGCGTCTTTCCCAGGACAGTGATAGCTTCCATCACAATTACATCTACAGCTGTAGTGGAGACAACCCTGCTTAAGAACGAAATCGCTTTCTCCGTCGTACACTTCCGTGTCAGAAATCCGGCATTGATTACAGTTGTTGTTGACACCTGGGCTGCATGTGTTTACCGCTGTTCGAGCGGGGCAGTTCCAGCTGCCGTTACAATGGCAATTACAGGTGTATTCCAGGCAGCCGGTACTGTGCGTGAAAACCGTACCATTTGCTATTCTTCTGCCTTCGACTTCGCAAGATCTACAGTGGTCCGAACACACCCATCGACCCCTAGACGCCGGACAAGCCCAGCTTCCGTTACAGTAGCAGTCACAGTTGTACTCGACGCAGCCCTCGACGTAGATGAAAGGGGTATTGGCCGGATGCCGCTTTCCATCGTTAGCCCTGCACGTTCGGCAACCAGGTGTTGCTTGCTCTGGGGTCTCGGCGGTCGACTGGCAAATGTTCTGGGCCTTGTTTCCGTGACAGTTCCAAGAACCGTCGCAATTGCAGTCGCATTCAGTGTAGTTAATGCATCCATCCACCAGACTGAACTTGCTATTGGGCCTGACGATCTTGCCCTTAGCCATGCAGTTTCTGCACGCAGCCGGTCTCTCCGTCCTGCTATCGCACGTGTTCCGTACTGACTGGGACGGGCACCTCCACGTCCCATCGCAACGGCAAAGACAGTTGGTGTACTCCGTACATCCGTCTTTCAGCTCGAAGTACGAGTTGCCTTTATATCTCTGTCCCTTAATGTTACAAGTGGAACACTGAGAGTCGTCTCCCCCTCCTTCTCCTCCCGTGGTCCTGTTATTCGTACAGATGTTGCTCGAAAATCGAGGATTGCACGTCCACGAACCATCGCAGCGACAGATACAGTTTTTGTGATGCGTACATCCGTCAGTGACTTGAAAGTAGCCTTGACTGTTGAAGTACTTGCCAAACGCCAGACATGTCCTGCACTTGGGCCTGGTCGGCTTTTCCTTGCCGTCACCTGTCAGCGTCCCCGTGTCCTTGTCGCAGATGTACTTTGCACCCTTGGCCGGGCATACCCAACTTCCGTCACACCTGCAAATGCACTTGTTGTACTGTTTACACCCGACTGTTATCTGGAAGGTGGAGTTCCCGGGGTAAGACTGTGCGTTGACGGTACAGGTAGTGCATGAAGGTTTGGCCGTCCTTGGGTACGGCCTGTAGGTCGCGGTTGTAGTGGTCGTCGTGGTGGTGGTCGGGGTTGTCTCCCTTCCTCTACCACAGATATATCGCGAGTCTCTAGTTGGGCAAGACGGGGTCCCTTCGCAGTTACAAAAACAGTTCCACTCCGTGCACCCGACCCTTAACTGGAAAGAGGAGTTTCCCTGGTAACTTTTGCCTTTGATGGAGCAAGGCGTACATCGTTTGTACATCGTGGTGGTTGGCGTGGTGGTGGTGGTTGTAGTGGTGGTGGTGGTGGTGGTGGTGGTGGGCCTGGTTGTATGGGGAGTCGATTGTCTTCCGCAAATATACCTTGTCCTGCTACGGGGGCATGACGCGGAACCGTCACAATTGCAGACACAGTTCCACTCGGTACAGTCGTCAATTATCTTGAAGGGGGTCCTAGGCTGGTAGGCTTTGTCCCTGACGTAACAAATCTTACAATCGGTGACGGAAGAAGTGGTGGTGGTGGTGGTGGTGGTGCTTGGAGTTGATGCCCTGTTCACATTGCAAATGTATTTCGCGTCCTGTCGTGGGCAGTTCCGTTCGCCTTTACAACTGCAAGTACAGCTCCACTCTACGCACCCGACCTTGACCTTGAAGGAGGTGTTTCCGGCGTACTCTTTCCCCAGGACTGAACACGTCGCGCATGCGGCTGGTCTTGCCGTAGGTTCCGGTCTGTCGATCTGAGCGGATGTCGTTGCGCTTGTAGCAGCGGCGGTGGTGGTGGTGGTGGTGGTGGTGGTGGTGGTGGTGGTCGTGGTGCTGGTGGTGGTAGGGATGGTCTCTGCTTCCGTGCAAATCTTCTCGGCAAATCTGGGAGGACAAGTCCATTCGCCGTTACAGCGACATACGCAGTATCGATACTTGGTACACCCGTCTGTCATCTCGAAGTAACTGTGGCCCTTTCTGCTGATCCCGCCGGCCGTGCAATTCTGACACCGGTACCTGCTGCGTCTATCGTCACGTGTCCTCGTCGTCGTCGTCGTCGTCGTCCGGCGGGTCGTGGTGGGAGCTCTGGTGACGGCGGGCCGGCTAACTTCCGGGCTTCGGGTTCGGCTCTCTGTCTCCGTCCTGGTACCCGTCCCGGAGTCGGTTCCGGTACCGGTACCGCCAGTACCCGTGCTGGTGGACGAGTTTGAAGAGGGTTGTCTGGTGTCGGAGTCACACAGCTTTATCGTGTGCTCTGGTGGACAAACGTAAGTGCCGTTACACCAACAGATGCATCGGAACCTGTCAAAGAGAGCCAACGGATGAAGAAATGAAGAAATGAAGAGTTAAGCACAATTAATATCAAATGTGGCAAGAATCAGGTAAAAGGCGTAAAATACTCTGATGATGTTTTGATGTCTCGTGTTGCAGCTAATCCAGTTTCTAATTGTTTTTGCAACTGGGTTTTAGTTTTTGTTTTGCTTGGGATTTGGTCCTCTCAATATTGATGGTATTTCCATCGATGCATCTTTCTTTATGTGTGTAGCTTACGATGGGTGTTTTGAAGATGGTACAGCCGCGGTCTTGGACATTGATATAATCAATGAACAAAATATGGTGATATTTACCCATTTACAATTACCCACTAAAGACAAAACAGAATTCACATCGTTATCAATAGAGGAACAAGACTGGAGAAAAACAAAGAAAGTGGGCTCATTCAACGGAGATCAAGAGAATGTAGAAAGAAGAAAATATCTTTCCTCCGGAGCCCTGAACAAACCAAACTGTATTTAGATTAAAGGAAAGAGGCTCAAAACAACAACAAAAGTATATCTCTACAGGTCACGTGTGAAATCCGTACTTTTTTACAACTGCGGTTCATAGGCTATCAATCAAACTGAGGCCGAGAAAATAAAAGCGTTTCAACGACAGCAATTAATTGAAGATCATAAATATCCGTTTCCCCGAGAAAATCACAAACAGATGGCTATACAACAAATACCAGGAAAACCTCTTTCACCGCAAATATTGGAAGCTCGGTGGAACTTCTTCGATTACACTCTGCGAAGCTATAGAGACATCTAGCTAGAATTAGAGAGTCGCCGAAGCATCTTGGAGCATCTTACTTACTTACTTATACCGTCTAAGGCGTCGAGGGGAAGAAGAGTTTCGATATCTGGCAAGCTGGATGGCCTGGCTAGATGGGGCATTGTAGATCTTCAGGGTATCGTTCACACCCTCAACCCAGATATTTGTCTTTGAATGTAGTGTAGGACATGTGATGTTCCAACCATTTCTCTTATTTTGGTGTTTCTTATCATGTCCCGTCTGGTTTTGTTGGCAGCCCTCTTTAAACATCTCATCTCACATGTGATTAATTTGCGTCCTATACTTTTGGTCACGGTCCATGTCTGGCATTGGTAGGTCAAGATGGGGACAAAGATGATGAGTTTGGCCTTGGTCTCGATGGGAATGTTGGGGTGTTTGAGGAGTGGAGCGAACTGGTAGCTGACGTTGTTAGCCTTTTGAATTCTTGTCTCTATTTCTCTGTTCAGACGTCCATCCTCTGAGAAGATATTACCGTGATAGTTGAGCTCGCTGCCCTGTTTCAGTGGAGTTCCGTCGATGATGATGTTAAATTAGTCAGGTGTTCTGCTGACCTTCATCGTCTCGGTCTTACTTATGTTGTTCTTCATATTGAGCCTTTTGCATTCTGCATTCCGATTACCTGTATGTACTTGAAGTCGTTCTTCTTTCTCATATGCCAGGCTTTAGTCGTCTGCAAGGAGCATCTCATTCAGGCCCTATGAACTAGGATTTGATTTTGATTTTTTTTTATTCCTTTTTTTTTAGTTATTTTGTCCATTTAAATATTATATACGATGAACAACGGTGGTGGTAGTACGCATCCTTGCCCCACTCCAGATGACATATTAAACCAATTAGTGATTCCGTTTTGGGTTCGGACTTCTTACTTGACTTAGTCCCCTTAGCTCCTGGCCAAGCTTAGGGCCCCAACAGCACTTTTCCACTTTCTTCTGTTCCCGGCACAGACCTTTGCTTCACTCAATGTGAGTCCTGCGTCGCTCAGATACCGCTGTAAGCTTCTTCTCCAGATCTGCTTTGGGCGTCCTCTTTTCCTGCTACCCTGCGGATTCCATTCAAGGACCAGTCTTGTTTTGGGTGCGGACTGAACTCAAACTGTTGGTATCGATGGCTCTGATGCGGTCCAAGAATTATCCCCGAATGTTATATTCTTCAAGTGTTTGCCACGGTGTACTTCTGTCAACTCTATCAAATGCTTTTTCATTGTCTACAAATACAATTGTATTTTCACTCAGCTGTCTGAGAGTGAATATAGCGTCTGTGCATCCTCTCGACTTTCTGGAGCCCATCTCAACAATGATTCCACCTTGCACCTCATACGATGTTCTATGATCTTTGCATACATCTTACCTGTAGGGCGTAGGAGAGAAATTCCTCGATACATAGTGCAATATTCCATGCTGCCACTTTCCTTCCACGTTAGTACCTGTACCACAACAGCGCGATGCCAATCTTCCGGGACTTTCTTCTCCTCCCATGCTTTTTGAAATATTGTGGTCAGCGAGGTCATTGCTAATTCGCCACATACCAAGATGGCCTCAGTGGTAATTATATCTGTGCCTGCTGCTTTGTTCTTCAGTTAATCAGCCAACACCTCCCATCAATTAAAAAGAATCAATAATAATAATAATAATAATAATAATAATAATAATAATAATAATAATAATAATAATAATAATAATAATAATAATAAAACTCGATTACGAAATTATGCAAGGTGATCAAGTGAGTGGTTTTACCTGTCACAGCCCACATCATACTGGAATCTAGCGTGGCCCCTAAACTCCTGGTTGTTGACCACACATTTGGTGCATCCTGGAAAGACACGGAGTGAAATGATAGGGGCATGGATGGAACGATTTAAGACAAGATGGCATAAGATAAGATCAGGTGACACTAAAGATGTGGCATGAAATATGTAAAAAGTCGACGACATGAAACAAGAGATGAATAATGCAATGTTAAGTTGAGATAAGATAATTTGGTTATGACGTGATAACGTACTGTGTGTGTGTGTGTGTGTGTGTGTGTGTGTGTGTTTGTGTGTGTGTATAGGCATTTGGGAATTTGGATTGATATGATGGATCTGGATTGCGTCATTTTGGTTTTCCTCATATAAATTTAAAAAAGACAATATTTGATACCAACAAGATGTCTCATGCGCCCAACCCAAGGAAATTTACTTTCAAAAATGTTTAAAGGTCAAAGAATTTTGGACACGCACGCTGCCGCTGACTTCGTAAAAAATAGAATCCTGTAAGCGCAAATTCATGGTGAGGGAACGTGTGATGAACATTTATCAAGAATTTATCGATGGTCTCTCGTGCTTGTCGAAAGGTCAGCGTTTGAATCTAAGTTCTAGGAATCTGGTTCAACCTAGTCCCATCATGATTGGTTGAGGAGAGAGAGAGAGAGAGAGAGAGAGAGAGAGAGAGAGAGAGAGAGAGAGAGAGAGAGAGAGAGATAGAGAGAGCCTTTCTTAGTCTGATCTTCATATTTAGTTGTCTCATATATA